>CAEGAE010054832.1:0-16208 GCA_903067095.1 Girardinus metallicus | reverse complement strand
GTACAAAAAATATATATATATATATATATAATTTTATTTTTTTTTTTTCAGATTAAGCTATCCCAAATTGACAAGTTCATTGCATATATCTCTGTGTATGTATCTGTAATTTTCCTTATCTTTTAAAATATGGGAGTTTTTTCAGACACACGTCTCTCCACACACACGACATGGATAGCGAGAAAGACACGACGGCTTGGGAGACAGATGCTTTCAAATGGTAACTTTACTGTTCGTCTGCAACAATAACGCCAACGCAATGGGGAGAGAAAATCTCATAGATGTCCAACTGTTTGTTCTTTGCCATTGTGAAGAGCGAGACTGTGGCTGGTAGTGATAACTTGGGGGAGAAAAAAAAAAAAAAACCCACACAATTTGGCTGCATTTTCCGATGAATGCAAACAGGATGGGAAGGGAGATATGAGAGCGAGGAAGAGGGGTGGCCTCAGGGCAGGACAAAAAGAGCTTCAGCCTTGTTGAGTTGTTATAATATGGGCCTGGCATTCAGAGCTGCCACATGCCTTTTTGTAGTTACTCTGCATTCACAATGAGCAGCGGTTGTCTCAGAAAATACCCTTTCACTCAACAAATGAACAATCTTTGGAGGTATTTGTATACTGCAGGTGACTTTTTACAGTCAAACTGAAAGTTAGCTAAAGATGGCAGAGGCTATAAATGTGTATATTGCTTTACAGATCATTTGGGTCTTTGAAAAAGAAATTGCTGTACATGTTAACAACATAAGTGCATTGAATACTGATGGACTAGCATGTCGTACCACCTTTTTGACTCTGTCAGCAGCAACATGAGGAAAAATCAGACAACAGACAGAAGAGATGAATAATAATGGAGCTGATTCTGCAGTTTATTGAACACCGGTCTGAATGTATTTCATAGTACAGCTTGCACAAAAAATAAAAGTTTAATTTGAGTTCGCCTTAGTAACGACTTGATATTTGATAGACTTTTTGACACAAGCTCCCTCCTTTATATTAACTCTTACACATAACCCTCTGTTTTTTTTTGACAATGATGTCAAATGTTTTGAAAAGACAAGAATAAAAAGATGTAAATATAAATCAAACTTTTATCTACAGTAAATTGCTTAGATTTTCCATTTGTAGTAGATATATTAATTTATTTTACTTCCATAAATCAAATTTTCAAAAAAAAAAAAAAAAAATCCTGGCTTGCCCCTTGATTTTCTTTACTTTTAAAAGTTCAAACTTCTAAAGGAAAGCTATTACAAAACACAGATGACTCAATAAAATGATGAATAGCAATGTAGCAAAAAATTCAGTGAAATTGTCAAATTTATCTCCATCATTTCTAATATGTCTATTCTACAAAAAAGAAATAAAAAAAAGTCTGAAATTAATCAAATTTTACTGTCCCTTTACACAAATGTACAGCAAATATGGTGATATTAGTATGGAAATAGAGTAAAATATAAATCAAGAAATTGTTAGTTGTTTTGAGAGGAATTACCTGCTAAAAATGTCACCTATGGAATTAGTAGAGATTATGAAACATTCTGAAACGGACACATTTTTTTTTCTGCTCTTCTGTTTTTGTTTTTTGTTTTTTTCCTGTCCTAGTTTTGTCTGCTGGTCTCAGAAAAGCAGCAGCTTAGATTTTCAAATATGCAGAAGGCACTTCCAGTGTACCCCTCATGCCATCCCTTGGACATGTTCCTCTCCACATCCTGAAACACCGCAGCTCAGACTGAAGTGGTGCTTTAAAGTTCACCACATACTAAAGTGATGTTTATCAAATGTCTTTGCCGCAGGCACAACGGGCCAGCGACAGTCACAGTGTGGACTCAACCGGAATCTAAAAACCTGCTGCACTGTGCTGGGAAGGGCTTTTTATTTGGCCTTGATACTTTGATGTTTGACGTTTTACATCTCTGTACTTTCTTTAAGACGTCCCACATAGAGGAGTTTAAGGTAAAGGGTTTACATAAAGGTCATGGTTGGGTACTTTTTTTTTTTATACTTCCAGTAAGAGAAATGGAGGCAAAAAGTCCCAAAACTTGCTGTAAAGACCAGGATAATTTATTTTTTGTTTCAAAAGTGGCAAAGCTGACATTTTAAAAATAATCATTAAAATTCACAAATAAAATAATTAAATTTACCCAACCAGTACTGCTCTGGTCTAGATTAAAAACTTTTAGCTCAACTTTATGTCAAGGATACCCACTGTTTCACAAAACTTACTATGTTATATCTGATAATAAATATTTTGCTGTATGACATTTATCTTTCATTCAGCACATTTACATGCTGTACATTTTGCTTTGGCCGCATTTAGGGGTGGGCATTTACCGCATCGTTTATCGTTTGTCGTGACAAATTTCTTGTCATGATAAGAATTTGGATTCATCGTCAAAATAAATTTCAAATAATGTTAAAAAACAATTATACATTTTTTTCCTCCCATTTCTTTCCCACGAGAGCATCAGTAAATACCAATAAAGTCCAAAATTCTTCTTCTTCTTCTTCTTCTTCTTTTTTTTACGTGTCCTAAAATATTTCTGAGTGTGCCACTCAAAAATATGATTAAATGAAGTATCTTGCATGAGTTAGAGTATTTAAATCAGATGTGGCATCTTAAAGAAACATATTTCACATAGGAATGTTTTCCAAGAACGGCATTAATGCAGTGACCTACATGGTTTTTCATCATCATTTTTCCCATTATCACAATGGTACTAGAAAATATGGTGATAAAATCCTGAGTCCACGTCGCTGCTGTTTTAAAGACTGCTTCCCTCCCAACGTTTGGACCGATGCAGTGCATGCTAATTACACTCTGAGTAGTTAAAGAACACAAGCCATTCCTTATTTAACAGATCTCAGTTTGGTTCAGCGAATGGGACAGAGAAAAACAATTTCAAGCACAGTTTGCTGGAGCCCGAAACAAGACAGGCCCCATGTATGATTTTTTATTGATTATACGTCCATAGGCATCTTTAAAAGCCGGCAGATGAAAGATGCTAATTAATTTTAACCATTCCTTTTAAAAAAAAAAAAAAAAAAATCAAAAAATCTGTGGACAAGAAATAAGTCTTACTTGTCCACGGATTTTTGTATCGACTTAAATAACATAAAATTGGTCAAATGTATTTGTGTCAGCTAAAATTTACTTCAGATAAAATCATTTTAATGCATGCTGAGTTCTGACAGTAGAGCTCGATACAATCCTACATTCATCTTTTCTTCCCCTCAACTTTTACATTGCCAGTACAGACTTAGAGGACGCGTCCTGCCATGGAGCATCGGTCTTATCTTGCAAAAGAAGTGTATTTTACCGCTTAAGATAACTTGGAGACTGTCTTCTTTGATGCCACCGTCTACATCAGAACCAAATTTGTTCGGTTTACTGGAGGAACGGCCATGTTTCCAGAACTCTCCGAAAATCAAAAGGAATTTGTAGCGGTCATGATTTGCTGCACGGACCTGAGAAGATCTCTGTAGATTAATCAGACGGGTTGATAGATGTGAAGAGCAAGAACGGGCTTGTTGGGGATGAGATGCTACAGGATTTTCTTTTTCACTGTAGTGTCTGTTGCATTTTTCATCGTGCAACCTCGTGTAATTTTCAATTCGCTCTGTCCAGATCGTCACTTATTTATTTATTTTATTTATTTTTTCTCCCGCACACATGTCCAAATTCACAACGGATCTCATTAAACTTTCATCTAATCTAATCTAAAAACCATGTTAGCTGGAATTACACATTTTCAAGCAAACCACTCAGAATAAACTGCCAGATTATTTATGGTGTTTGCGTGCGCAGGTGTGTGTGCGTGTGTGTGTGTGTGCGGGGGTGTGCGTGTGTGTGTGTGTGTATCTTTCAAACATGTGCCAAGACATTATGCAGGAGTATAACATTTTTTAAAAAATAAGAATCTGGGTCTTGTTAAATTGTCATTTTTTAAAGACTAAGCAGCTGTTATGAGCTGCATAGTGTCAGATTTCAGCCCCTGCTTTAATAAGGTAAACATCACACTCTGTTCCCAAAATGCTGCTGGAATTTTCCGCAACAAAATGCCAGGGAAATCAATCATCCTAAGCCTTTCCGGCTACCAAAAAAAAAAAGAAAAATGGAGAAAGACCTCAATGTTTCCTTCTGCCTTTATATCATGAAAATGTTGCACAGCTGTTGTTATGGCAACAAGATAATCTCTTAACTGCTTACTTGAAACAAACATTGCCAGCTGTTTTTTATGAGAAAACACAGCAGCTATTGTTTCTTTTGCTTCTTTTCGTTTTTTTACAGTGTAAGTCAAAAGTTTACATACACGCACCGTGGGCATGAATGTAATACTCGTTTTGGGATTTTAATGACTCATGTGAAACATTTTTTCCCCTCCCAGTTTGGGCTGCAATAGTTTTTAAAGACAAAAGGTCAAAGTTGAGCATAACAGATTAACCCTGAAAGAAAATTTAAGAATCTATCAAACACTTTTTTAGAGGCTGAGGCTTTGAGTAGAATAATGATTTTAAACACACACCCAGAGCTACAATGGAACAGTTATAGATCAATGAATATCTCCGTTTTAGAACGCCCCAGTCAAAGTTCAGGCCTGAATACAGTTGAGAGTCTGTGGAAAGACTTGAAAATTACTCCTGACAGATGATTTCCACCCACTGTGATAAAGATTGAGCTGGTAAGAAGAAGAAGAAGAAGAAGAAGAAGAATGGGCAACAATTTCTGTCAAACACAAAACAACAAATAAGTTGTTGAAATGTAGTGTGCGTTCACACCAAACTGTAGTCCCCTTTAAGTCAACTCTGGTTCGTTGGTGTAAAGTCCGGTTCACTTGTGGAGGCGTGAACTCTGGGCCGCCTAAGTACCTTGGTCTCGATTCAGTATAAGTGAACTCTGGCACGTTTCAAATACATATGTGGATGCAAGTGGAACGGAGACCGCTCTAGAAGCAGGAAACGGACTACAGTGCAGGGCATTTTGGGTAAATACAACCAATATAAACTTAGACAATCCTACAACCACTAATATCTCATGGTTCTCTGTTTTTATTTCTATTTTGTGAAGGAAGAAGTTGTGCTCTTCAGATGTTTTCATGTCATTTCTCTCAGTGGTTCTTTGCACAGCGCCCCCACAGGCGAGGAGGGGAACAGTTTTTTCAATTAGTTTGGATAGTTTGACAAAGTATAGTGTGAAAGCGAACTCCAACAACTGAAAAAGTAACAAATGTTGCAACTTTGGTTCCCAATCAAACCGAGTCTACTGGACTATCAGGAGTGAGAACATCCGTTGAAGGAACATGGATAATTTGCTTTCAGAAAATAAATTCTGGGATAACACGCCCACTTGAAAATGTTACAGGTATTAAAATTTGTGAGCCTTTCAGTCACCCCACTAATCTGGCCACTACAGTGGCCAGATTTAACAGACAAAACCAAATATTTGGGGGCTCCAATTAAAACAACGGTCACAATGTTTTATTGGCACGCTGTGTCAGTCGGCAGTTTGCCAAGCCTCGTTTAAATGTCACTGGGAGCTTCACTGCTGCATCCCCCAACACAGCAGAAGTTCCTGATTGCGGACCGAGTGGCTTCACCAGCGTTTCAGCCCGTTCCATTCACGTGAGACCGCGTTCTTGCATAATGCAACCGGCATCTTGTACAGAACGCTTTAAAAAAAAAAAAAAAAGATTTCAAAAAGAACAACAGTGGTTAAATGCAGGCAGTAAACCGGTTCACCTTCATGAGGGGATTCACGGTCTCCAGCTGCACGTGTCTTTGTCACAGACCTTATTTCTCTCAGTTCGGGCAATTAACATGGGAATACAGTGAATAGTAAATTAGGAGACAGAAAGCGAGACTGCAAAAGAGAGCCAGTGATGAGAGGACTTGGAAACAGGAGGCTCTGTTAGTGAGATGCTAACGTCTCACTGCATCTGTGATACTGAGATGGTTAGATGATCAGAGAGCCAGAGAGAGAGATAAAAAAAATTAACAGGTTTTTTAAGACTGGAATCTTGACTTAAATTTCGAAGAGAAAAGCTGTGGTTGGTATAAAATGTATTTGAGTCAATAAGTTTAAAACAGTTTATCTGTTTTCACACAGGACTTTGTCAATGTTTCTGATTGTTACAGATAAAGATGTGCCAATATTAATATCTGTATAGGTATTAATATATGCCTTCATATATAAAATAAATCTAGATCATGTATCGTAACAATGTCCCCCATCCATAAGGGCAGATCTATTAAGTCTAATTCTATACTATGTGTTCTGAGCGACGTCATGCTTTATCGTTAACTTTACATTATATTTAAAATTCATAATTGCTTTTTGTGAACCATTTGACAGAACGTTTGTGGCAGATATCAGTATCGGTACCAGGAGTGAAAAAAGTGGATTGGTGCATCCCTTGTTTCAGATGCGCTTTTCAATTAAACCAATTAGGTTGTAGGATGAATTAAATGCCATGTGACGTCTGTCGGACACTTATCAGAGCCTATTGTGTGTGTGTGTGTGTGGGGGGGGGGGGGGGGAGATAGAGGGGTGTGTGTGTGTGTGGGTGTGTGTGTGTCAGAATGGGATGAGGCAGCTTGAAGGCTCAGTGGAACCTTAAGGAAGACAGATGTCAGTGGGGTTGTTGACCTTGTGCCTGCTTGTTTTTTTTCAGCGGCCATAGCCATCTAGTAGAGGATACATTCACCTGAGTGAAGGTTTTCTGGATGTGTGCATGTTAGATTTGCTGCCTTTTTGCTTTGCGGGTGTGCTAAGAAGATAACTTCAAGTTATAAACAGTGGAGAAACAACTTACCACTGCAGGAAAACATTTTATCTGCCGTGACAACTGGCCATGCTAACTAGCCTTAGCCTTAGGTTATGTTGTTGTGAACTAGCGGTAGCGTAGCAGAGAGAGATGTGGATGAGCAGCATGTACACAAGAGTGATTGGCAATGCTAAGACACTCCTTTTGGCTCTGATTGATTGCTTCTAGTTAGCACTGTGAGAAGACATATTAGCTTGACTTTTTTCACAGATTATCTGTCTCACACCAAACTGTCATGTCAAAGAAACATGTCAAATATGTGAAAAGCGCATTTCGCTCCGGCTTTAATGAACTCTTCTGCCTGCACTTTTGCACAACCTACAGTATATTCCAAGTTCGCCTTTGCCTGTATAAATGTTGAGTGTTTGCACAATTTAAAACCCCACATCTCTCTCCCTCTTCACATTTTATCTCGCAGATACCCTTTTAAAATGTCTTTTTATAGGCCTCTCCGGGTTTTTCTTCATGCGGTTTTGTCTTTGATTTGAAAGGTGCCTCCATTTTATTCCAGGCACTTGTCAGAAACCCATTCTGACTGCTTGTTAGACCAAAACAGTCTCCTGCCATTTACTTAAAAGCAAAATCCATCATCCACAAATGAGCCTGAGTGTGTCCTGCTGCGGGATCCGACATGATGAGAATCAAAACTGCATCTTATTTTGAAATGATCTGACAGCACTGTCCATCAAGATGGGAAATGATGCATAAGAGTTAAAGATGAAAGCAAACTTTCCTTTGTGCTCTGTCTTGATTAAAGTTGGAAACGTTGACAGTAAAATGTTCCGTAGTGAAAGCAAACACTTTGTCTTTTAAGCCTGAAGCCCTTTGCTGTTTCATGCTTTTGTGTTGTTGTGAAAAGCCACTTTCCCTTCGTCGTTTCACATTGACCATGTGTCGATTTAAACCGGCTAAAAAGATGCTTCATATCAACTTTTACCTCCAATGATTTCAGCCATAATCGGATCATAATCTTTTCCCACAGTAAGAAAATGTAGCTTTGTGACTCTATTTGTTATTATCTCAGGAGGTTACTAGTAGTAACTTTGGTTTAATTAGGGTTGACAATTGCTCATAGCTGTAAAGTTAAAGAAAAAGGTTGCAACTTAAAGTGGCCAAATTTTGGGGATTTAAAATTTTGAGTTAAAACTTAACTCAGAACTTAATTAAAAACATTTAAAGACCTACTGCCCTCTTCAGAAACACATCGCTCCCTGTCAGAAACAACCAATCACAGTCAAGAGGAGGGTCTTAGCGCTGTCACTGAAGCTCGTGTACGTGCTATTAAATGTTCTAATGGCGAAGAAACAGCGTACTGCAACAGGAATACGGTTTGTCCACCATTATTTGTGGCTAAACTAACTAGCCTTAGCATTCTCTGCAGGCTTTCAGTGTGGTGAACCAGCTGTAGAGCAGCACAGAGAAAAGGGGGAAGGTGTGGGCGGCGCATACACAAACATAGCTGACAGCGCTAAGACCCTCCTCCTTGCTCTGATTGGTTGTTTCTGACTGAGTGGTGTATTTCTGCAGTTAGAGGGCAGAGGAGCTTGATTTACTTTTGTTTCACAGATTATCTGTCTTATTATTATGTGGACCTGAAATAGTTTTATAATTTGAACAAATATGCAAAGCATATTTTTTCTAAAAGTTACATGCTGCAGCTTTAGGTCCTTCATACTAGAAATGATTGTTTAACTGTGTGAAAGATTCAATTCTGCTCACTTGACAAGCGCCATCTCACAGTAAATGTTATCTCAAGGTATTTTACAAAACAGAGACTGTATTCATATCCTGTTATATATTATATATAAGGTCAAACCAATCTAATCATACAGACAGATTTGCATTTAATTAGATACCCTCCACTTCAACTCTAATTACCTCGCAGTGCAGACAAATTCAGCACATAATATCCGCTGGTAAACATTATTTATCTAAGAAACCCAAGTGAAACCCAGTGGGTTGTGGAGTGCCAACTCTGAAGATCCCAGTTCAAAATGCCGAAGTGGGAATTCTGAAAGTCTGAGGACTTTTCTAAACCCTGACTCCAGAATCCAATATGGCTGCATGCATGTACATTTAGTGAAGGTTTCTTATGTGAGAAAGATTTTACATAGAATCCAAAAAATGATGACCAACTCTAAGCATTCTCTTCTGACGAGACTGACAGAAAAAAGGACATCCTTCCATCACAAACGACTCTGAAATATTTTCAATAATTTGACTTACAACAACATTTCATTTCTGTTTGGGATCGATAAAGTATTTTTGAATTTGAATAAACTATTTTTTAGCCCTTTTGATGGTTTGACTCTCTCTACAGCAGAGGGGCATAAAGTCCTGAGAGTCTGTTACCTTTGAGTTTTAACTTAAAAATGAAGAAAATAGCATTTTATCATCATCTTCCATACAATATGTCCTATCAGCTTGTTTTAACACAACTGGTGTAAAGTGGCCCTGACACTCTAATGTCCAAAAACACCTAAATGCAGCATGAGGTTTTAGTTTTATAAGAAGTTTAGAGTTTTTGCTAAATTCTCCTGCCTTCAGTTTGGTTCACAGCATACTGGAATAAATATTGAACCTTCAGCAAATTCACATCACAAACTCTCCTCTCTATTATCACTAAGAACAAACTTTTGCTCACTAGACTTTTCTTTTTTGGTTGGTTGTTCCAATTTGTTGCGCGTATTGTATTTACACAAACACACGAACTGTGAAGAAAAAAATAAAGTACTTTCCGGCAGACTGCAGTGGCTTTCATACCAGAAAATAAATAAATAAATAATAATAATAAAAAGACTACGTGAGCCTCTGCTGGTGGCTGTAGGCTGCAGAACATTCCCTCATTAGATCCAAAGTCCGCCCCCATATCTACACTGCATATGCTGTCTCACTCGCTGGAGCTTTAAAAACATTTTTGTTATTTTTTTATTTTCTCCCCTCCCGCTCCTTTCACTCCGGCTTGTTTTGTTCCTTCTCCCGTTTGCGGCCACATTCATAAATTGTCTGTTTTGAGTTTTCACCTCGTGCTTTTCCATTGATTTGTGCGGCACATTTCGGAACGCTGCCAGCTCGTGTCTGGAAAAGCCAGCTGGAAAATGCACAATTCACATTTCTAATGCTATTTTGAAGTTCTCTGAAATATTAGCTTCAATTTGTTCCTGATTTCACGTCGTTGAGCTGTGAAGTAGTTGTTTGTTTTTTTCCATAAAAACATGTAACACACGACTAAAATCAGTTAAAACCACGTTTTGAAATGGATCTACCACGACGGTGTGTTATCTGAATTTACTTATCTATGAGCTGAAATTAACGCAGCGCTGACACAGCTAATGCCCTGATACACAAAATGGTGCCCGATTTCTGCTGCCTCCCTGTCATAATAAGCTCTGCCAGCTCATTCTACAGTTTGGACTGCAGTTGAGGTAATTAGACTCAACATGGTGCCTCATTTTTTTATTTTTATTTGTTCTTCACCAAAGCTGAGAAGGTGGTAAACATCCTATTCAGTGCAGTCTGCCACTGTGACAGTTTGACACAAAATGTGCCAGGCTGCGAAGTGTGTTCACACATTTATCAACAGGTGAGAGGCACTCAGACCTTCATGCCTGCTATTAGCGTGTGGCTGTGACACCGAGATGCAATAATGAATCTGAACCACACACAGGGAAAAAAACTAAGCAAAACAAAACAAAACAAAAAAAAACACTAACCGGTAGCTGTTTTCGTTTCTGTTTGTATGGAGTTCATTTATGAAAGTTAATAGAGGAATAATTTATCAGAAAATACACTAAATATTTTCTAATGGCTGCAAAGAATGATCACCAAAGACCAATCCAACAACCTGGTTTTAAATTTCCTAAATGTCAGTAACAAATAATAACACAATGTGTTATACCACAGCGAAAATACAAAGTCTGTGAGAATTCAAAGATGCCTAAAAATATAATGTGCTAAATAGTAACATCTACTGTAGAACTTTAGAATGCAGGTTTGTTTCTTGGAAAGATTGTCATATTGAGGATTAAATTGTTTGTAATATTCCACTATCCACTCCTGAAATGAATATTTTTATGTTCAAATGCATTAAAGTGCATTAACAGCAAGAACGGGTTTGCACTTAGACACTTTGACATAATCTTACTTTATTATTGTTGCACAAAGACACCACAGTGAATTTGTCAACAAAATGTCGTTGCCTGGCTACCAAAGTGCACAGAAAATAATACTGGAAAACACTTACAACTATGACAACACAATTGCTATAAGGAAACCAAAATATACAGTATAATCACAAGAAGGAAATAAATACTGTACAGAGGAGGACCCTGACCTCTAGTTACAGCAGCTCAATGTTTAAGATGGTTTGAAATGTTATTATGACTTTTATCATTTAAAGACCCGCGTATGGCCATTTCATTGTAACCTTCCGTTCTTCCTTAGGTTCTAATTTAAAGAGTTATGAAAGAGGACTGGCACCACTGAAAAAAAATAACTAAAGTTTAATTTTTTTTTATAATTCAAATTCAATTCAGATTAAAAAATACTTTATTGATCCCAAATGGAAATTTAATTGATTTAATTAAATTCTGAAATTAAAATTTGAATTCTGAGAAAAAAGTCAGAAATATCAGACAAAAACGTCAGAATTCCGAGATCAAAGGCAGAATTCCGAGATCAAAGGCAGAATTCCGAGATCAAAGGCAGAATTCCGAGATCAAAGGCAGAATCCAAGCTCAAAGGTAGAATTATGAGAATTAAAGTCAGAATTCTGTGATTGAAGATTTTTTTTTTTTCGTGGGCCTAATCCTCTCCAGTACAGAACTCTAAAATCTCAGAAATTTTAGATCTTGTGACCAGGCCCCTCTCATTGCGCCACCTACAAGTGAAGGCTAATGGCAACATTGCCTTTTTAACAACAACCCCATGATTATCTCTCAGATAATGTGAGAACTGCATGGACTCCACCAGGTTCTATAAAAATGAAAGTAAAAACAAATCCTTTAAAGTTGTTATACCGTATTTGCCCCCTAACTGATTTACTACATTCTCTGCGTGTTTGTCACACTGAAGTGTTTCACAACATCAAACCAATTTAAATATTAGTGAAAGACAACACAAGTAAACATAGAACGCAGTATTTAAATGAGGATGTTTATTATTAAGGGAGAAAAAAAGAATAAAACCTGCATGGCTCCGTGTGAAAAAAGTGAAATCAGGAAGTGGGCCAACACTTTTTCCCAGCACTATCCAATACTACCCCATGTTTCTGTGCAGTTAATTTTGCAATCGTGATCCATGAAAGGTGGAATGTGAATTGTATTTTACTTAGTTTTTTTTTTTCTTTTAAGTTGAAATATTTGCATGAACTATTGGAATAATTACTGAAGTCATTCTGTTGACTGTGATTCTGTGCTCTCTTTGGGTCGGTCTCGCAGAATGAAATATGACAGATAATAATAAGCCCTTATCAAACCTTCATAACTCTGAGTGATAGACTGTAAACAGTTCTTATCAGAGTCACATAGCCACATGTCTCCACAGTTGGTTATTGGTCGATAATATACAATTCCTTCAAGTCATCGATTGTCACAGTGTGGGCAAATTCCCCTTGTGGCAGGTAAAAATTGACATGTGGTCAATATGAGCTGTCCTGAAGCCAGAGTTTAATTCCACACACACACACCCACACACACGCCCACACAGAAAAGTACGAAAAGTAAAAAAATTATATATTATATTCCAAAAGAAAACAAACAAAAAGAAAAATAACCAGATTACCTTTGATTTTGATTGTTTTGTATTTCACTACTATAAAGATGATAACAGAATGTTTCGCTGCGGTTCAGAAATGTGTGTTCATCTCCCCTTCCAGAAAAACAGAAACATTCATGTTCATTTTCAGACTTTTTTTTTGTATGAACTGTGCTAGCAAGGCCTTACTCACTTTGTCATTTCCCAGTTGTGGCCTGCTTTGGTCTAAATGTCCCCTTTTATAGCTTTTCTAAACCTTCGTATTCTATATCCTTGAAAATCTTCCATTGTGACCATTGCCATATTTTAGAAATTGCTGTTCTCCGATTATGTTTGTGATTTAGTCGAGCACCTGGCGACCTTCTAGTGCCTGAGGAAAAGTCTTCTCAACCGACTACACTTCAGACTAGCCTGAAACACATCGCACCTTGTGTGGCACAGGCAGGGAAACTTCTCAAACGTTTAAAAGGTTAGTGACGGCCAAGTGATTTCATACAAACACACTGTAACTGTGAGTGTTTTAAATCAGCTCAATGCCAAGAAAAGCCACAGACACTTCATGCTGAAGAGGTTTTCAGATGAGGGAAAAAAAAAAATCTTTTGATGACCAAGTGGAGGAATTTATATTTCTTTCAAACTTGAGAAATTTAACTTAAAATTAGGGCTGTCAATGCTAACGCATCAATGTCTGTGATTAATTTGAACATTTTGACATGTTAATATTACATAATGCAGGTTAATCGAAGAGTCTGTTTTGACGTAGAAGCATCTCTTTGTCCTGCAGAGGGTTTCCCAATTCACAGCCGTTTCACTGAGTTATTGACCCAACGAACGACAGTTGAAAGTGTTTCCACGACGGCAGAAAGCGACAAAAACTGAAAATGTATCAACTTTCTTGTGTCACGTCGCTACAATGTGTGTTCATGTCCGAAGTCAAAATTTCACATCATGCATTACGCCAGTGGCTCGGCCGGATGAAGACGTCAAGTGACTGGTGCCTTGTTGCACAAGCTCCATAGGAAATGAACGGAAACTCAAAGACGAACATTTTTTTATTTAACGTTAAAAATAAAATGACTTCGTTTTAACCTTCCTGAATATAAAAACCAGGAAATCTGAGAATCTTCTGAGACAATAAAACATTTTATTTAATACATTATCTGCTTCCTGCTACAAAAAAAAAAAAAAAAAAAAAGAAATCAAATAATTGTTTACATTTTAATTGGTTGGAGAGCAGTGGAAGGCGGGGCTTGCCAAGAACCACAACTATTACATATTTATGTTTCAAGCTCACAAAGTTAGGCATAACAATTAATCGTGATTAATCACAGGGCTAGTGTGATTAGTATGATCACATTTTTAATCAATTGACATCACAAATTGAAATACTAAATATTTGGGATTAGTTATAATACATCAGCTTATAATGAAACCTCGGGTGTTTTGGTTTCCATTTCTTTGTGTTTTTGTTTCATCGGCTCACAGGTCCTTCAAGTTCAGTTTCCCTTGTCTTGATAAGTCTCTTTCCTTCAATTCCCTCTGCCACAGCTGTTCTGCATCACCTCTGATTGACTCTTCTAGTTCCTCTGTCACTTTCTACCGATGCCTGTAACTTATTCCACATTTCCTATTGACCTTGTTCAAGTTTTCTATTTTTTTTACTTTTGTTAAACCTTCTGTTCTCAAGTTGCCGTCCTCTTTTTAAACCTCTTTCAAACACACAAAAACACGACGATCGATATATGTATGTATGTATGAGTTTACATTGTGATGAAACATCCATCCATCCATCCATTTTCTAACACCCTCGTCCCTTAGTGGGGTCAGGAGGTGCTGGTGCTTATCTCCAGTGAACGTTCCGGGTGAGAGGCGGGGTCACCCTGGTCAGGTCGCCAGTCTGTCGCAGGTGATGAAACATACAGAGCCAAATAAAACGAAATAAACTTTATGTTCAATTTCCCAAGTTTTCTGAGACATTAAACAATGTAGGCATGAGAGAGAGAGAGAGAGAGAGAGAAAAAAGGAAAACTGAAACACAAATCTCTATATTTTTTTCTGTTATGGAATGCAAAAGGTGTCCACTGTATTGATCGTAAACAAGATGTTATTTTTTTGTTCTTTATTTTGTAGTCGCACAAAGCAGTTGACCTTTTATCTTCTTCTCTTTCATTTTAATGGAGCAGCAGCGATGATTGCAGAATAATAGGTAAGACAGCAGTTTGACATTCAGGTTTCAAAATGGTGCTTAACATCAAATGTTTCAATGTCTTAAAAAAAACAAACTTTTTCTTTTTGATGAACAATTATAGCAAAATCTACACGTATTTCATGTGACTGAGGTCAAACTGTTGTGTTCACAGCCACAGAAGATTATCACTCTTCTATGCCTTTTGCTTTGTTTGTGCGCGGCGATTCTGTCTCGGAAATAAAAAAGGGAGATATTTAGCGGTGTGATTTTTCTTTGTTTTTTACAGAAATAATGCTGTCTAATATTTTCACGCTATTTCTTTGTAGTTCACGTGGGACCAGAACCTGGCTCGAACCAAAATGTCACGATAACATTTGATGCATTTGGATTTCTACAGAAAGTTTGCTACTTGTGCTTTGAATTAATGACAATTTCAAACTCTGACAGATCTGTGTGTCTGCTTACGTGTGCGGGGGTGTGCGTGTGCGTGTATGTGAGGAATAAGCATGTTTTGATTTTTTTTTTTTTTGGATTCTACCCACAATCCAAACAGTCCAGCTCAGGTCGACTTGAGCCTCCTAAACGGCCTCAGGGATGACTGTGAATGTCCGCATGTCTGTTATCTCTGCGTTGGACTGGTAGCCTGTCCAAAGTGTCTTTCCACATCTCACCTAATAGGCTTTCACTGGCCAAGAACATTCAAAGGAGGAGTAGGAGGAACAAAAAAAAGAAAGAAAAGAAAGTTGGATGAGAGAATGAATAAATGAAGGCTGATGTTTTGAAAGGTTCCTCGGCAATGTGGCTAAATTAGGCACTGGCTCTGTCCAAGGTGCTGGAATCCTTCATGGCCAGATGAGCTCAGCTTTTTAGACATCTGTCCACGGTGCTGAAATCCAGCAGCGAGCGGCGAGCCACCAAACACCCAGACACACATGAGACACATGTACCCAGTCCAAATGTGCTTGTAGCTGCTTCACTTTTAAAGAAGAAGACGATTTGAAGGTACTTTTTAAAGTAGACGAACAACTAAATACACAATTATTGTGACGAAAGTCACAACTATTTCAGTTTTTTTGTTTTTAAATGGTTGTATATTTGTTTCTCATTTTGAATCTGGATCACAGTGTTTAGACTGAAATTAGATTATCAGAGTTTTTCATCTAATTGTTAGGGTTGCACTGATTGCAGTTTTCTGGCCGATCTGCGATTTTTAAAAAGCCTGATCTGCCGATTCCATTTTTTTTTTTGGTCTGAAATGTTGCTAAATATAGCAAAAAAAAAAAAGAGAAAAAGATGCTGAGTTCAGCATCAAAAATTGTTATACAAACACACATTTATCGGCTTGCTGCTTTATCGGCGCACCCCCAGTCATCAATGTTCCCTCTAATTTTTCATATGTCTGGGCATACACATAAGCTCCCTGAGTACACTGAGGACCGCTGTGAGCAA
>CAEGAE010054825.1:0-10301 GCA_903067095.1 Girardinus metallicus | reverse complement strand
GTCAGCAAGGAGGTGGTGGAGTCATGCTTTGGGCCGAAATCATGGGGAGAGAATCATTGGTCGGCCCCTTTAGGGTCCCTGAAGGTGTGAAAATGACCTCAGCAAAATATATGGACTTTCTGACTGATCACTTTCTGTCATGGTTCTAAAAGAAGAGCCGAACCTTCAGTAGCAAAATTATATTCATACATGACAATGAATGCTGCAAGGAATACCTCTGTGTCATTGGCTGCTATGGGAATAAAACGGGAGAAACTCATGGTGTGGTCACCATTCTCCTCTGACCACAACCCTATTGAGAACCTTTGGATTTTCCTCCAGCAGAAGATCTGAGGGTTTGATGCAGTTCAGATCAAAACAGCTCTGGAAGGTTTTCTGATATCCTGCAAGACATTCAAGCAGAAACTTTCCACAAACTCACAAGTTCAATGGATGCAAGAATTGTTCAGGTGATATTAAAGAAGGTCCAATGTTAACATGTAACTCTGTCTGTTAAGATGTTTTACATTGAAATAGATTTAGATTTTAGTACATGTGACCACTTAATGCTGCACATTCAAAGAATGACCGTTTGCAGTTCTTTATAATCCATAAAATGTTTAGAAAATCTGCTGTGCATAATAATTTGGAACAGAGCATTTTGAGTTTTTTATTTTTGAAAAAAGTACTGTTCTCATTGTGAGCTTTGTTCAGTAAAATTTGATTTATACTGTAATAGTTCATGACTTGAAAATTATACTGGCCATCGTTTGCATTGACCATTTAAGAAAATCTGAGAAAATATCACTTGCATAATAATTTGGAACACAGCGTAGTGCCATTTTGCAGCACAATCTAGTAACTGTGTTAACTACAGTTGTTCAAAAGAAAAAAAATGTATATCAAACATGACTTAAAAGATGTTTAAATTAGTAATTTAATACCTTAAAATTGGGGCTCTGTCACTTTAAAATCTTCTGAAGCTCCACCTTCATCTCTCGTCTATTAACCCTTTAATAGCATTTTTCTCAGAGTTGCCTGAGAGTAGCTCCTATAATGAGCTCAGCAGATGTGAAGTTCCACTAGGTGTTTGCTAATTGCTGATGGCTAGTTTGAAGGAGTTCAGTGGGGGAGGGCTGCTCTGTGAGGTGCAAGCTCCGAAGCTTAGAAACTGCAGCTCAGAGGAGGAGCTGTGCCTTGAAGGCGGAGCTAGATCCAGCCAGGCATTTTGCACAGCTGAATGGTTGCCATGGAGTTATTATATCTTCTGGTTTCAGTCTACTCTCTGTCCCCAGAACCAGAAGCAAACCTGGAGGGGCAACATTAAGTTTTTACGCTCCTCTAATCGGGAACAATCTTACAGAAAACAGCAAAACTGCTCAAAAACGGAGTTTTCTCAAATCAAGACTAAAAATTCATTTGTTCTGAGTTCCTGTGAACAAATGAGTTCAAAGGAACAACTCATTTGTTGTTAATCTGGAAAACACATTAATAATTCTGGTCGACTGCAACTTGTCATTTTGTAATGTAATGTAATGTAATGTAATGTCTTGCTTTGGTTGTTTATTGTTATGTTTTATTCATGTAAAGCATCTTGAACTGCCTTGTTGCACAAATAAACTTGACTTGACTTCATATAGGGGCAATTCATTTCTCACATAGAACTAAGTCGGTTTAACAAATTAAATCATTTGAAAACAGAATCAGGTTATCCGTGTGTGACGGAAGATTTCCTTGATGAGCTGAAAAATGTAGACATAAGCAAATACTTCTTATAGCACTGTTTGTTCCACGATCATATTGCTTGTGATTTTGATCAACACAACTTTAAATAAAATCCAAGACATGAAGAAAAACGAACACCCTCAGCGATCGGTTGGATTGTTGGAGCCTCATTCGAGTCTCAGACATTTGCACAAGAAGGCCTTCCTTGGGTGCAAACGCGTGTGTTTTAATGTGTGTACACCCACCAGTTTAGCTGCAGTCAGAGCCACTTCCGGGACAACAACAAACAACAACAGAAGCTAAACAGAGCAAGAAAGGCCGACACAGCGAGAGAGGAGGAAGGGGCTTTAAAAGAGTGCGAGAGCGTGTGAAGGAGGAGGGAGGACTTGGCATCGCCGGTGCCAACCTTGGCTCCCAGGAGACGAGCGATGAATTACAGAAATGAGATCTCAGACAAATGCCAAGCTTTTGCAAAGAGCAGCGAGAATGGCTGCACGCCCCCTGGAGAACACATGATTAGAGAGGGGGGAAGCAGGGGTCTGCCAAGCCCCTTACAGGGTGTAGGGGTGTGTGGGGGTGTGTGTGTGTGTGTGTGTGTGTGGAGGGGTGGCATTGGTACAACAACCATGTCACAGAACATGACCCTGAGGTGCAGCCATCAGACAGCCAATATGGTGAGTTAAATACCACTGCTGCATCAGAGCGGAAGGGCTCCAACTGCCTCCAATCAAACAGGTTTCTGCTCACCTAATGAGCTAAATTAACGAGGCTTAGTTTACACCATTTTGCCTCAGAAGAACGAACCGGCTGGATTTAGCCAAGGTGCAGCGGGTTTGTTGGTTTTGTTTTTTTCCCACCATATATAAAGAAATACAAGTGAAACAACATATTTCCATCCACCGTACAAGAAAACGACCCTCTGACATTAAATCAGATATTTCTTTCTCCTGTTTGAGTTAGTCACTTAGGATTACCAAAAATATTTCTATAAGTTGAAAGCTATATTAATCATAAACTTTCACTGAACCTTTTTGCTTCATTTTCAGTGTGACAGGGACCAAAACTTTTTTTGGAATCCATCCACATGTTTCTCACAGCAGCCGCCGGCTAACGGCCGTTGGCTATTTACTAGCTAACCTGTTCAACAGCAAGGAACCAGGCCTTCAATTCTGACAGCCTCCATGTTAAAGCAGGCAGAGCAGCAACAGTAACCAAAGCAGAGAGGAAATCCAAACTAACCAATCATTGAAGTCAAGCTGATGGCCATTAAAGTATTTTTTAGGCACATAATGTCATTTTATAGCACAATTAAGTAACTATTTTACTTTCAGTTGTTATAAAAACGCATATGTCAAATATGCGTTTTTAACTCTTTGAAATTGGGCCTCTGTCTCTTTAAAAAAACTTTTGCTTTCTTTGAAACTCCGACTTCAGAAAGTCATCACAACGTGGCCCCTCTATTAATCCTTTAACTATGTTTTTGTCAGAGTTGTTCTGATAAGGAGTTCCTATATTGAGCTCAGCTGATAAGCGGTTCCACCAGGATTGAAGGATTGGCTAGTCTGCAGGAGCTGAGTAAGGGAGTGGAGTTGGAGGGCTGCTACAGCTCGGGAACTGTAACTCTGAGGCGGAGCTTTGTCCTTGAAGGCGGGGCTAAGTCCACCGAGGTGTGTTGCACAGTTGAATGGTTGCCATGGGAGATTGAAGGATTCCTCAAACATGCACGAGCGATTCAAGGCAACACTCCAAGTGTGTTTTTGATGAGGGGATAACATTACAACATGATGTAAAGCTGAAAAATAGTCTATTTTACATAACACTGTCCCTTTAAATACGCCAAGAAAAGTCATGTGACGGATTCCCAAACACAAAGTGCAGCAACAGAAAACAGAAAAATTAGCTCAAAGTTGAGGGCAATGTGTTTAGCGTGTACAACAGGAAACACGACATCTCAGTTCAGTAATCGTACCGGATGCTTTCCTTCAGAAGCAGCATACAGAAATTAAACCAAGAAGGTATGAATTAGCATAAAACAAAAAAAACTATAGTAATGGTACACCAGGGCCTTCAGGTCATTATCTGAGACGACGTGACGTGACAAGGTTCAGACACTTCCTGCCCTGCATCGGTAAAACTGCTGAGAATTTCATCCTGAAAAGGTTTGGGACAGGATGTTCTGTTCTCTGCCAAGATCAAATCTCTAAACCTGCTTAGTCTAACTTCTCTTTTATCAGCTGCATACCCAGTACAGTTACACAAAGAATATGCAATTCTTTCATTATTTTGAGCTGCTCATTTTGATTTGTGTCTTTCTCTTTTTTTATAAAACATTCCTATCAGCCACTAATCGATACTGAAACTGCTGAATCAGGATGACAGAAATTAAAAAAAACAATATTTGTACAATGGATGGATGGATGGATGGATGGATGGATGGATGGATGGATGGATGGATGGATGGATGGATGGATGGATGGATGGAAACAAGGTGAAATTTCCCTTCATTGGTAACAGAGTCAAATGGGTATTTTATTTTCACGACTGCCTGAGGGGGAACTGTATCTGAGCCAACAGAAATCATATTGGAGTCTGAGATGACAAATGGAGACCTTGAATAACAGAATTATTGGTATCAAATTTGAAAAAGGGCAAAATTAATTCCTCTGCTGCGCGGTGCTTCAGATCCTTAGGGCTCATCTCGGTGCAAAAATTTTTATAGAACTCATTTTGCATTTCACCAGGGAAACGTTCGCCATCACCCGCCTGTCTTTGTTGCTTTAATCCATTTGCAATAATAAAAATCGATGCAGTGACAGAAAAGCAGAGGAAGCTTTTCCCCACAAAGATGTTCTGCTTTGGATATTTGGATGCACACTGTAAAACATTTCAAGTTGGTTTAACTTGAAAATGAAAGCCCGCCTGCCGCCTTGAAGTTGCAGTTTAAGTCAACAAGAAACACCAAGAGACCACTTGTCTAAACATTGCTTTTTTAAATAAAAACACATTTGCTGAATAATTTCTGACGTGGTGGATCTGTGCCTCATCAGAGAGATGAAACATGGAAAAATGTCTAAGTCCAAACATCCAGCATGGGGAGAAGGACTTTCACATTTATCTGAGATGAGTACTACATGCCAGTTTGCAACCTCTAGATCTTGTTTATTACAGCGTTAACATGTAGCGTTAATATCTGGTTGATTCTCTCCAAACCAGCAGATGAAAACACACGTAGTTCACATTTTCCTGTGACATTTTAAAAGTTTTCCTCGAAATCCACGGAAGCATATCTACTTATGCATTTGAATTTTTCAACATTTCCAAAATATTGGAAGCAGCCTAACTTAGCTGGTGAGCACAGTTTGCATGACACAATATCAGTTGCATGGAAACCAAACATCTGTGTCTATCTGTGAAAGTTTGCTTTTTTTTTCTCTGGGTAGATCTTGATCGCCAAAAGCATTTATTTTTAAACTGAACTAAATCTGATTGAATTTGATTTGATTAAATAACTGAGAGTATTAGTAACCAGTTCAGCCCGTAAAGAGCTTTGACGTGACTTTGATTTGAAGAGTCATGCTAAAATAAAACTGATTGGAATTCATCATTTTTCAGCAGAGAAAAATCAGGTCTAATCTTTAAATAATAATCATAGGTTAACTATTCCATCACGTGTCTTCTAAACTTTGAATAAAGGAGAGTAAAGTGTGTGCAAAAGGAGCATAAAATACAAACAACTCCTTAACAAACCAAAAGATGAGACAACAAAAACTATTCTTGCTATCTAATCACACTTTATAAAACTTAGAAACTCAAACTGATACTTTTCAAGTAGTGAAATGTAATGAAACAAAGAGACAAAAAGAGATTCTGGAGAGTCCGGTTCTGGTCTTCCATGCCTTCACAGTGTGCAAGGAAAACTTCATCTCCACACCATGGTTCATCTTGAGCAAAACCTCATATGCATCAATTTTTTCCCTTTTCTTTTTTGCCTCATTGTTGGCAGCTTGTTAGTTAAAAGAAAAAAACCACAAGCTGTGAAATTCTGTGTGAAGCTGGATGAAAATGAAGCAGCACCGCCCAGGCTCCTGATCCCTTCCATATGTCTCCATATAGATATCAAGCCATCGATTAGAGGAACGCTGTCATCTAGTTGGCAGCGATTAGGCTGCTGGCTTTGGCACCGAGTCAAAAACTAATTCACATGCTAATGTCTTCCAGATCAGGTCTCGCCCCTAAACTGGTTCTCCTCATTGACTTGATTCCCTGATTGGACAGATGGCCACCTTTCAATATCCCAGACGTCTGTTTGTGTTTTGGCATGGGGTACCAGTGGTGAGGGGGGCTGTCAAAACGGGGAGGCGGGGTGTTGAGGATTCCCAGGCTTATGAATAAACAACAATCATCTAGATAAACAACAACATTATCTGGTGTGTGACCCTTGACGACTATCCATTATAGCCATTACTGTCACATCATGAGCTACTGTTGGTTTTTAATTGCTCTTATTCGACATTGGAAATGGGGTACGTTGGTGGGGTGGGCCGGGTTAGTGGTTGGGTGGGGGCTTGGTGACTCAGACGCCGTATCAGTCGACGCTTAATTGATTTGTCCTCGTGCTTGCCAACGCCACAGTCGATACAGTCAAGTGTGCCGAAAGCCATCAAAGCGGAACATGAAGTGAAGGCACGAGCGCCGGGGACAAAACAGCTGGGAGAGAAGAAGAGGAGAAAACATGATTTCCATTTCAGCCACCTCGTCCTTCCCTTCCTCCTCCCCATACATACTTCTCTCCCTCACCTTTTTGCTCTGCTCTCTCTCTCTCCCATCCAGCTCTCCATTTTTGTGCCTGGCAGCACTCTTTCTCTGGAGACGTTCTCTGCGGTTGTGAGGAGAATGTCAGTCCTGTGCAGTTAGGAGTGTGTGACTTTCCAGATCTGTGCGTGGGTGTGTGTGTGCTCGTACTCCTCCCTCCATAAAAATGTCCCCTAGATGTGCTCATTAGCAAAACACAAATGCATACAACTCCCCAGAACACGGCATTCTGGGTACTACAGCTCTTTATCTCATTTGTTTAAGTTCATAACAAAACCTTCCTAAGTCATATTTCTTTAGCAAATGATTTATTTTAGAAAGGCGACAATAAACAACTAGTAGACCAATTCAGGCAGAGAACAGCACACACCTTAGTGTGTTTATGAGGACACCGTGAAAAGGATGCTGATTCATTTAAGGCAGAAAGATTAAAGCTAATGACAAATATCACAATATGTAAACTTTAATATGCCTAACCAAAGAGGGGAAAACAGCAAAAAGTAAAAAAGATAAGATCGACCGTCATGTAGTCAACAGCTGTGAAAGCCAATAAGAGATTACATTTTGTCAAGCGCCATCGTTAAAATAATCAATACACATCAAATATGTATCAGTGTTTCATTGCAGCTCTACACAGGAGGGGTTTTAGCCTTGACTTAGAGGAACTCAGTGTTTCCGCTGTTTTGCAGTTTTCTGGAAGTTTGTTTCAGATTTGTGTTGCATAGCAGCTGAATGCTGTTTCCACGCTAGCTTTTTATCCTTTATAAATAAAATAATCATTTGAAAAACCAAACTTTGTACTCACTAAGGTTACATCTGATTTAACATTTTCTTTGATGATCTTAAACACCGGTGTGTGACAAAATGTATTTTTTTGCACTCAGTGTCAGAATGTTCCCTTTTAGTGTTGCATCTGACGCAACGGAGCCTTAACGATGGTGCTCCAAATATACTACATCCCAGTCTCATAAATTCACAAATATGCATTTTCACATACAAAAAGAAAAGCTTTTTTAGCCACTGGCGTTTCCCACAGTTGAAAACTAATCAGCGTTGGGCCACAAATGGGAGAAGAAGAAAAAAAAAAAACCACTGTAATCTCCAACGCAATAAAACCCTCTGAAATGAGCTGAACAGGTGCATAGGTGAACAAAGATAAATATAGCCTGGCTTGATGAAATAATTTCTCTACCTGTCCGGGATAATAACTCATTATGTTAATCACGAGCCCTATTAATCATTTTCTCATTTGAACTGTCAGGGTGTGATTGTCGCGCGACGAGACGCCGCGAAGTACAACGAGAAGATTCGCCTTTTTTTCCATTTATCAAAGTCAGACCAGGAGAGGAAGAGGAAGCCTCTGCCAGGACTGACCGGGAGGCGCCTGAAAAAAAAAAAAAAAATCCACATTTAAGGAAAGGGGCGGGGCCACGGAGGAAGGCACTTGGACCAGTAACAGGCTTTGATGGCGCTTGTAACATAACATCGCAACAGGAAGCATATTAGCAAAATTCAGGCGGCAGTGGGTCTCTGGATGCTGCATGCATCTTCTCCGTGTGGGTGTGCGTGTGTGTGTGTGTGTGAATGTGTGGCAGAAGGCTCGTATATTGTGATTGTCTCATTGTGAAAATGCCCTACTGGGGTGGCCAGCTGTTCTGGTGCCATAAAAACGAGGCAGGAATGTCTGCTGGGATGAAGGAGGATGCAGAGACTCCGAGAGCCACACATTGCTTCTTTTGGAGCAGCAGATGTGGGACACGCAAACACACACGCGCGCACGCCCCCACACACAATAGGTGTGCGCATGCAGAGCAAGTGCAGCGGTCTTCCACACACACAGACACGCACATGCACAGAAGAACTCCCACAACACAGATGTGTAACTATTCTCTAAACTCAAACTTTAACATGCAAAAATCCAACACATCTGGAGAAAATCTGAAGTCATGGATCAAATTTTATGTACACACACCCACACCTAAAAACAAAACACACACACACACACACACGCGTAGTGTAGAAGCAGCAGCAGCAGCAGCAGCAGACGAGGTGGTGGAGGCGTTATCAGTCCATATCTGTGCTTGGAGCCACAGCAGTCTCCAAGGCTGCTATCAGCTCCCCCATTATCTCTGTCTGAGAGTGTGGAGGAGGAGGAGGAGGAGGAGGAGGAGGAGGCCAGCGGTGAAGGCCCCCCCTTTCCATCCCCACACCAACCATCTCCCCTCATAGCTCCCTTCACACACACACACGTATTAACGCACACTCACCGGCAGCTCGTTAAGAGGGCGGAAATGAAATGTCTGTCCCCAGAGCCGCCCTGAGAAGCAGAGCTGTTGTGCTGCTGTGGCACAAGTTAGGTGATTTTCAAAAGGATGTGCAACAATTAAAAAAAAAAAAAAAACTGGAGAGAGAAAGATAGAGAGAGGGAGAGAGAGAGCAGGACAGGGAAGGAGAGAAGGTGGCTGGGGCAGGAGAGAAGGAATATGACGGATTATAGCGCGGAGCGATAAGAGCGATGGAAAGGGACAGCAGAAAGGGAGCATCCTGCTGCAGCCACTGCTATCTCACTTCTCATTAAGTTAATGGTTTCTGGATGGAGAAGAAAGGCCGATGGAGGGATGGAGGTGGCAGTTTGGATGGCGGCTGCATTTTGTTTTATTTTAGCTGCAAAAACTTCTGTTATTGCACGTTATCTGTTCTTGGTCCTGGTGGTCAGGTTACCTCTGTGGCTCACTAGATGAGGGAGCACTAAGGTGAAATGACGCCACATCAGTGTGGAGAAACTCCTGCTGCACTGACGACGTCTCCAAATGTTTTTTCTTCTGCTTTTGATAAACTTTGACAGTTTTTTTCTCATTGTTTCTATTTGTTATTTGAGCAGGTACATTAAGACCAAACAGAACATGACTATGAGATGAAAAGGCTGGAAAAAGTGGTTAACACATTTATAATGAGCAAAACACGGTAAATTGAAATAGGAAAATATTAATACTTTTGGTAATTCATCTAAATGTGTAAAATTTAAGTGATGACACCATAGACTGGTTTGAATGGGAGAAAAAATTCTTCAGGATGCCACACAGCCGCATCCACCTTTACATGTAGTTTTTTAAATTATTATTATTCACTGACGTTCAGTAAAGCTAAGGTGAAGATAGGGTCGCTTAGTTATATAAAACATGTTAATTGTGATTTTTTCGTGTTTTGTTTTGTTAATATTGAAAATGTTATTATTTTTAAGCAGTTATTCCCCGAGTCTGGAGGAAAATGCACTTTTATTGTAGTTTCAGAACAGTGATGGACCATCGACATGGTGATGAAATGTCCATCCATCCATTCATTTTCTAACACCCTTGTGGGGTAGGAGGGGTGCTGGTGCCTATCTCCTTCCAACTTTTCGGGCGTGAGGCAGGGTACACCCTGGACTGGTTGCCAGTCTGTCGCTGGGTGATGAAATGTATTAGATGGAATTGTTGACCAATAGAAATCCAAGCATTACCCTCAGTGTTTAAATCAGCACTAAAATACTCTAGAATAATACAGAAAAGTTCCTGAAAACCCCGGTAGCATCATCCAAGCACAGGCAAAACTTTCAGCTAACCTTAGATGCTAGTTTTACTGCCTTTGTTTGGTTTTGGTAAATGGACTGAACTTATATAGCGCTTTTTCCGATCATTTCTGACCACTCAAAGCGCTTTACACTATAGTCATTCACCCATTCGCTCTCACATTCATACACCGATACACAGATCGGTAGGCAATTTGGGGTTAAGTGCCTTGCCCAA
>CAEGAE010054819.1:0-63026 GCA_903067095.1 Girardinus metallicus | reverse complement strand
TATATATAATCACTAACAATACATCAGCCACTTACAAGCTT
This sequence comes from Girardinus metallicus, assembly GCA_903067095.1. Taxonomy (NCBI): domain Eukaryota; kingdom Metazoa; phylum Chordata; class Actinopteri; order Cyprinodontiformes; family Poeciliidae; genus Girardinus; species Girardinus metallicus. The sequence continues at coordinate 62,985 of CAEGAE010054819.1, read as the reverse complement.
TATAAGAACGTTAGTCATTTTAAGAGAAGCAGGTTCTATTCAATAAACTTTTAGGTCAGTTGCATGCCTGCAGTAAATTTGACAGCCAAGCTACAGTTTTGTGCACTTCATAAAAAATGTCACTGAATCCAAAATCAAATATTTAAAATTAAGCAACTTTGTCTATTCAGGACCACGACCTGCTATGTTTTAGTTGTTAATCTGTGTATAATTATCTGTTGTTATATCGTTTTTTGTGTGTATTTTTAACACGGTTGTTTTTTACACAGTAAAAGTTTGGGATTTTTTCATTACAAGAGCAAAGATGTCTGTGTGGTCAAAAGAACAGATGTGATTAAAAAAGACTTAAAACAGAACTAAACAATTAACAAGCTGCAAACAGTGCACAGTAACCCCCCCTAATTGTGATGGCTGTCATTTGGTACTTTTTTTGACAATGGTGTGTGATATATGAAAAGTAAAGTAAAGCAACATTCACTACGTTATTATTATTATTTTTTTTTACAAAGTTCTGTAACCAAAAAATATTCACCCTAAATGTCACTGAACTGAAAACCCATACAGTTAATAATTATAAATATTATTGTATTGTTTTTTTGTATTTGACTGTCATTAAAAAGAAACTTGTTGACTGAATTCTTAAACATATATGTGAGGAAATTTCTACATGGGTTTGATTTTTGTTCAAAGTACGAAAAAAAAAAATTACATGTCAAGCGAAGTCACAGCAGCAGCACTAGCTGCTTATTTGCATTGTTCGTGAAGATGTCTGGGTTTAAAATGTGTCCAACCTGCTTATGGTTGCATTTAGATTCAGATGAATACACAGTGCTGATCTGTTTACAGTATTATGACGACACATATCCGACAGTGAAGGAGCAGAAAGCTTTTGAGAAGAACATATTTAACAAGACTCACCGGACAGACAGTAAGCAATGTTTTTTGTATAAAAAGACTTATCTGTTATCATTACATTACCTCATTTCATATCTTAAGAGCATTGTGATTATTATGGTGTTTGTTTATATTTCTTTGTTTTTTTGTTCTATCCTTTAAGGTGAGATAGCATTACTGGAGGGCCTGACTGTTGTGTACAAGAGCAATATAGACCTGTTCTTTTATGTGATTGGAAGCTCACATGAAAATGAGGTAAACCTTAGATTGTGCAATGTACTATTTAGGATGTAAAACATCCATCTGAAATATCACTAAATTTCACACAAAATAGTAAAGTTTTGTTTTGTTAGTTGTCTTTTTTTTTATTATTCAAAATGTTATTTTGTTTCATGGTAAACATTTAATAGCTATTAATGTCCAATGACTTAGCTAAAATAATTATAGGTTAAACGTCATCGTGGTGTTACAACAATTTATGTATTCACAGATATGTTACGGAGAACAACGTGGTGCACAATTTAGCATGCTTAGTGAATTGAAAAGTGGTTTTATTAATATTGCCTTGACTCCCGAGGTCGCGTTAACCAAATGTTTTCCGTATTTGACCGGTTATTTTTTTAAACAACGGGAAAATTTGGAGCCCGTCGGTCATTTTGACAGGTTATAATTAACACCTTTGACTGGTGCACATGCGCAGACTTTATAGACTTTACGCAAAAAGTTCATTGCAGAAGCAACTAAAATCAATCAATAAAAAAAATCCTTTCAGAATATTGTCTCATGGGCACTGAACTAAATGTGTCTTTCTGACCGGGAGCTGACAGCTGAGTGTTGAAGAGTTATGGACCGGACGCTTTGGAGCATCTTGTTAGGAAGTGCATTCCAGACCTTGTGGTAAAAATGGCGCATTTAATTCTAGTTCAGAATGCAACATTGTGTTAATCCATCTATAGTCTAAAAAGAGGAGCCGGCAGTTTATCTTGAGGAAATAAATAATGGTGCAGAAGTTATTTAGGCTTTAACATGCGCAGTGCACTGCGGCTGCACAACCAATGCGGGCTCCATCGCTGCAAAGAATTAAACTTAACTCATCCTGCGGTTTTAACAAATGGAGCCTTCTTTGCTCACATTACCCTCCCGCACCCAGAAGGAGAGCGGCGCTCAGGACAGCGTGGAAGACGTAACATTTGTCCGTTTCGGACAAGCAAAACCACTTTTAAAAAATCCTTGTAAAAGCACAAGTCCGGACCATGCACAGGGTAAAAAACTTGCCGAGTTCAATTGATCGGGTTGGATCAGGCAGATCCAACTGACTGATGAACTAGCGCAGATTTCTCTGCGGATGAAGACCAGGAGGAATTTGTGAGGCTGTGCGTTCAGAATCCAGCGGGTGAAGTGTAGGTAATTAAACTGGAGTTTTTAATTAAATTTATTATAAGTTATTGGGACCACAGTGATTGTTGTCACTACAGACAGAAAAGTTAGATGCGTTTATCGGCTTTATGTGTGATGGGATCTGGTTTCGGTTAAACTAGGTGAATATTAGCTAAACCGCATAAAAATGCAGCTAAATATAGCCTATGTTAATATGATTATAATTTGACAGGTAAAAACAGTACATGACCAATTTTTTTTTTTAATACTGAACAAAAAAGTCTAGCTCAACCTCTGCTTGACTCTGTCATTTATTTAAGAAAATATAACTGTGCGTTTAAACTTCAAGTCTTCATTACTTAGACACGCATTCAAATATTCTTTTAATTTCTAAAGAAAACAAAGTGTGAGTTTTAATATCTTCCTATTTCTGCTCTTTACAGCTGATGCTTATGGCTGTTCTAAATTGCCTTTTTGATTCCCTCAGTCAGATGTTGAGGTATTTCTTTAGAACAATATCAGTCAACCATTTAAAATAGTGTCTAGGAAAACTGTGGTTTGTATTTATACATTTTTTTTTCTGCAGAAAAAATGTTGAGAGGAGAGCTTTGTTGGAGAATATGGAGGGACTCTTCTTGGCTGTGGATGAAATTGTGGATGGAGGGTATGTACAAAATTTGACAGCATGAAACTTTCAACGCCAAGAATTTATTTATTTTTTTTCTCACCATCGGTAATTTCAATAAATTACTTAATAATTTATTGAACATTTTGTGTCTCCTGCAGGGTGATCTTAGAGAGTGACCCACAGCAAGTTGTGCACCGTGTGGCTCTCAGAGTAAGCTCTGCTCACTACCTTTCCTTCTAGAAATATTCCAGAGTTTGGTCTTCCTTTAGTGAACTGTGTATGTATTATTTTTCTTGTAGGGTGATGATGTACCTTTGACAGAGCAAACAGTCACTCAGGTATACAATATATCCTCACTTTGGTTCACTCTCTCTTACTAAGTTTAAAAGATTTGTTAGATTATATATCTTTAAAAGTCACTATTCTACAATCTGGTACAAAAGACAATGTTTTGCGTCATGTCCTGTTCTCCCGCTTTGTCACTCGCCTTCAGGCTGCTGTTTTTTTGTTGCCTTATATGCACAATAGTGTGCATGATAACTAATTATTCAGTGGTAGAAGGTAGCCAGCGGTAGTTCCTGTCTTTTAGTTTCTATGCAGCTCTATCTGTCTGTGGGTGTGAGCTCTTCTTGATTAATGTTGTCATTTAGGAGATCTGAGACCGGCCAACGCCATTCCTCCTATTGCAATGATTAATAGCTGTGTCCAGTCCCGATGCTTTATGGTTATGATTTGGCTTTCATTCAATCAATTAAGATGATTAATTAGGTCTTCATAATTCCTTTTCATTTATATCACTTAGTCATTTTTTTGTGGTATTACTTCATTTTTTATCATTACACTAGGGTACATTAATTTTGTTTTTTTTTTTTTTTTAAGTTCACTTGAATGTTTGTTGCCATTGTGGTTGGACAAAAAATTTACTGTACACAGTTAAATTTTTTTTTTGTGTAATTAAAAGTATTTCTCTTTCACAGGTGCTTCAGTCTGCCAAAGAACAGATCAAGTGGTCACTTCTCCGATAGTTGTCTTTACGCCAGCGTAACCAGTGAGCCGCTGCTGGGCACAGACCACATGGCACTGATCTCTTCATCTAGCCTACATTTGAGTCAAAGCTGTAGCAGTGCAAACGGCTGATCGAGTCACATTTTCGGACTTCTACTTTCTGAAGTTTCCTTTTTCACAATTTTTCTGCTGTCTTTTTGCTCTGTTTTTATTATCAAAGAGGCTAAAATGTGTACATTCCACTAATGACTGGCCTGTTTTGTTGATTACTTTTTTAATTGTTTTTTTTTTCTTCCAAAACCGTTATCTACAAATGTGATACACTGATAGACATCGAAACCTCTGAAGCCATTCCATGTATCACTCTGTCCTGACATATAATCCTTTGAACAGCATGCTGTCATTCACAGATCACTGTAAAAAGAATAAAGTTGTGTTAAATTTACATTTGTTAAATGTTTGCACCCAGTATTGCATTCATTACATGTTTTATTTCCTAAATTGTTTAACATTTGTTACTTTTGTGTGCACTGTTCTGTTTTCCAAAGTGTTACAAATGATGAGGAAAACATAAAGCTTTACAGCTTTACATGGATTTAATGTTTTTTAAAATCCTTATCAGCTACCCTTTGTTCTTGTTCGCATAGCTTTTAGAAATAGGAAAGGAATTCTTATTGAAGTGAAAGTGTGCCATCTACCGGTAATAGGAAGGAATTACATAACTTGACAAAAATATTTTTGTGGGAGAAACTTTATTCCTGCCACTAGAATCAAAGCTTGATGTTGAATCTTGTAAAATGAAAAGTTGTGTAAGGGAGATGGATACCTTTTGCATGTTTATCTACAGATGTATGTGCATCTTGGACGCCATGTACTCCCAGCTGTCACACACTTGCTCCCTTCACTAAATATTTATGAAGGGGGGTGGGCTGAAAGAAATGCAAGAAATAATAGACATGACATCCATCTGATGTTTAATGTACAGTAGATCATTCGAAATTACCTTTCTGCCAGTTAATTCCAGATTTTCTTTTTCAAATTTTTTGTCTTCACATTTTTTTTCAGTCTTTATCCCAGACAAAAAAGGGTCCGCAGTACCCTTTTTGTACTGCGGACAAAAAGAGTCCAGTACAAAGAGATAAAAACAAATGCATACAAGAAGTTAAATAAGACAAGAAACAAGACTTAAAATTAATAAGCAAAGCCTATTTGATTTGCTTTTGCAACAAATTGATTTCAGTCTAGAATGAACAGTTCATGTGCAATCTCATGTCTATTTTTTTAAAGCACATAAATTGGTTTATATTGACATCCTTAAACAAATGTAATTTTAAAATACACAGAGGGTTTTAAAATACTAACAAAAAGTTTTCCATTTGAGTTTAAAGGCTTTTCACAATCGTCTGTGTAATGGCATTTATTGGAGAAATGGTTTTGTAAAATGCCTCGAGAGATTTGTTGTGAATTGGTGCTAAATAAACTGAACTGAATTGAACTGAAAATGAAAACATTAGCCTTACCCATTAATCATATTATTTTTGGCTTTGCTCCATTTTATCCAGGCACATGCCCTAAATGAAGTGCTACGACGATGCTACTTGCTAAGTGTTCAGTGGACAAAAGTAGTAAGAAGAGGATGGTAATTATTATAAATGGTCCCCATTAATACATCAGTTTACTATTATCACGCTAGTTTGCTGGTATAATGAGAACCGCTTATGTCTCAGTGTGCGGCTTTAGTGCAAGACGTGGGGGCAGGAGGGGGGTTTGAAGGTTAAAAAGGACGAGGCTGACTTGGGTAGACGGCAGTAAATGTAATTAGATGAAATCCCAGGAAGAGCACAGCATGGAAGAGAACGGGTTAAAACACAATCCCTCCCGGGATGCTTCTCCAAGCTCTCACTTTTCATTGAGATGGGCCTGCAGCACAATCGGCATCTCAGTAACTTGCTGTCATCCTGTAATTACAGTTGCACCATCATAAAAAGCAGCCAGGTAATTTATTTTAATTATACAGGAATGAGTACAGCAGTTAGAAGCGTCATGGCCTGACATACTGTACATAACATGCAGTAAAATTGTCAGAGACGTGTGCGTTAGAGTCTCGTAATTGATCGATGCATACAGTGAAGGACTCGGTCCTTTCTCTTGTGAGAGTGTGTGTTTGTGGGGAGGGGGTGGTGGGACTTTGTAAATTAGTCAATAAATTCTCATCATCTGCAAGCTTACATAGTCTTTATGCCAGAGTCAATGGGCCCCAGCACCCGTCCAATAGTATGTCCAGGTAAACGGACACAAATATGTAAACTATGCATACATGGAAACATACTTACAGCACCATGCACAATATCACCCCTGGTACAGATGTGTGCAAAGCCTTAAAATAAATGCCGTTTTTATTTATTTATATATAAAAGATTTATTGCTCCTAGAACAGCATTGTTCGTGGTGGGAGCATGTTGCAGCAGCTCTGTTATATTCTGATTTACTCTTTTCGTTGATTTTTAATTCATAATTTTCTGGGTTGCAGCATTGGATGTTTAGATAATTAATACCTTTGGTTTGGATGTTGTGCAGATGGAAGGATTTTCACTCTTTTTCTTTTTATTTAAACTGTCAGGCAGTTGCTATGGTGCATAATTGTGGCAATAAGGTATTGTTTTTACAAGTGGGAGCAGCTGAAATAGCATCCCAAAAGCTCAAATAATACTTGAGCTACAACCCAAATTCCAGAGCAGTTGATGGATGCAGAGCAGGACTAAAGAGCAGAGAGAGGAGGAAGTTAAAATCATCTCTTCCATTGATTACGATGAGGAACAATCACATCACCAATTTCAACGTCTTTGTAAACAGTCAGAGATTTAAAGAGGAGCGGTAAAGAAAATGAGGTGTATTAACAGTGCTCGCAGACAACCGATGGTATCATCCAGAACATGTTACTCTGAAAAATTGTCTCTGAAAGTGAGCTGTTTGCCTGTCTTTAGATTGTCACAGAGCAACAGTCTTCAGTCAGAGCCCTCTTCAGAGTTAGGTGAGGCGGGACAAGGCATGTTTATTTGTATAGAATTATCAATACACAAGATAATTCAAAGTTCTTTACAGAAAAAGGATTAGGGATAAACAAATTTAAATTAAAAACAACACTAAAAATGAATTGCAGTTTTAGCCAACACAGAAAAGAAAACACTATGCTGCAGCTATGAAACAAATATGCAGGATAGGAACTATTTAACTGCAGTAAACAAATATTTGTTCAGTCCTGATTGAATGAACCCATCAGTTTCTGTATATTTCTGCTTTTTTGAGAGTTTCAGGGCTGAGTAGCATATAAACTAAATGTACCCTGACCCTTCCCTTTTACAGGAATTGTAAAGAATTGAGATTGTAATCGGACAATCAGTTCTAAAATGTATTTATGACCAAGGCCATCCAGTATCTTAAGGGTTCAAACAAGATATTAAAATATATCCTTTTAGCAAACAGTGGGCCAGCAGTATAGTGATTTAGGGTTGGGTTTAATATAGGCCATTTTTCTGTCACTGATCAGAACTCTGCTAGCAGCATTTTGGAGGAGCTGCAGCTGTCTGACTTTTATAAAAATGTCAATACAATAATCTAACCAACTAAGAAGAAATATATTCACCAGTTTTTCCTGTTTTAACAGGACACTATTTATTCAACTAATGATTTAAGATGCAAGCAAGCTTAGGAATATAACTTATTATATTACTAATATAATAAATTGTGTTATTAAAACTTTGATCTGAGGTTACAATAACAGCCAGATTTCTTGCATTCTTTGTGGTTTTAAGGCTCATTGAATGTAGTAGAGTTATGATCTCCAACATATCTTGGAATAAGAAAAGACTTTTCTTTTTTATGGGATAAAGTCTGAGGAAATTATGGACACTCCAGCTCAGTTACTGTACATGTGGTGACATAGAAACATAAAATTGTGTTATCAGAATAAACATAAGAAATGTTTTAGATGTTACTTTATTATGTGAACTAAGTGGAGAATATAGATGTGGAATAAAACAGGCAGGTGAATCTTGCCTTGAAAAATCCCATAAGTGATCTTCGCTTGCTCAACTTTATATCTCATTATAAAAATATAATTATAATTATGCAAAACACAAAGAAGCCGCAGTTTACATAATAAGTTCTCATTCAGATTAACACACTACCAGAAATATCTCCTTGTTTTTCCCTTAGTCAATCTGTATACCATGACGTAAATGTAGCAGAGATCTATCCAGAATAAACTGATGCCACTCTCACAGGGACCCCAAACATTCTTAGAAAACATCTCTGCGCATTCTTTCATACACAGCCCATGATTTCTCCTTATCTGTGTAAAAATCTCACCAGCACAACTGCTATGATACAGGGACAAACAAAAAAAATAAACATACAGAGCATTGGTTTTATGGCACAGCATCCTGGTTTCTGTCAGAGAACTCTAAGCAGCTCATCCAAGTTTTACAAAACAGTATAAGAATCTATACAATTTCCTGGAAGCAGAAGGAAACATCTGTCCATATACCCACGACACTACAAAAAAAAAAAAAAACAACAATAACCAGGAGGATGCTGCATGGATAAACATTTAGGCCATTAAAAGCTACTTAAAGCGCTTGCAGTTGTGAATGCGTGCATGTAGAGTAGAGGAGATACGTGCCTGCTTCCCCCCCTCGCCTTCGCGGCAGCATTGTGGCAGCCTGACATGGTTTATGGCCCCAGTTGCCCTCTCTGGCTCTGTTTATGGATTCCCATAGAAAAAAGAATCATGGCCACTCCAAGGAAACCCAGCCAAAAACAACACCTCCACCATTGCACTCTTGCCTGCCTTTGCCATAACTCAACTCACTATTTATGTCTCTAGAAAAAGGAGAAAAAACTTTTCATAGTAATGACATAAGATGACTGTAAATTCCGATGATAATGTTTAATTTTTTTGTGTCATTGTAAAATAAAAATGTCACCACATGTGTGTGGTTTATTGAATGTCGTTATAAGTTGTAAAAAAAAAAAAAAAAAAAAGAGTGGGATTTTCTTTTTTGAAAAGGAACAGTGCAACCCCCATCCTCACCCTGCCAGCACAGGTCTGATTTCACAGAACCATTTATTCCCTATTATACTTGTAAGATTTAGCTCATGAAAATGCTCAACTCTTATTGGATAATGAAATCACAGCACCAAGGGAATTGTTTGCTGAAGATATATTCCTTCATCTGATGTGTTTTGCTTGGGCTTTTTTCTACGTTCCCTTGCTTGTAACTCTTTCCAGAAAGCATTAAATTGGAAGATGGTCGAAGAAGCTCTTTATTCTGGGTTTAAATGCTCCATGAGCATGCTGTGCTTCTTCCAGGCTGAAAAAAAAGCCCTCCGGCATTAAGCCTTGTTTAGGTTTGCTCTCCTGCAGGGGGAATTCCAATGTGTTCTGAACTTGCATAACTGGGGCACATCTGGTTGAATGGGCTGAACTGGACTCTGGTTTACCCCCTGCTTCAGACCCCCACAGGCAGGCTGTAATCCAGAAGGCTTGCCACTAATGGAGTTGTGTCACAAAAGTCAGAGGCTACTGCTGTTATCAAACAGTCAGCACAAATTTTGGTGTAGATATGATGCAAAAGAGCCCTAAAGAAGGCCCATCAGTCAGTTTTTATTGTAAACAGTCAACATCAGGTGGTTGTAAACCTTTATGAGGGCTATTCCTTAGCTTCAACTGCATCTGGAAGAAAACCAAAAAAACATTTTATTTTTTTTTGCAGTGGAGACTAAGTCCATTCTTCCCCGTTTGTTAGTTTGCTACAGAATTTGCATTTTTCTTTTTCCCTTTGTTCATCTTCAAAGATTGCAAGGAAATAGATTTTCTCTGCATACCTCCACCTTCACTATATTTCCTTATTCGCTTTTCCTCACTCTCTTCCCCTCCTTCCTCACGGATTCCCCCAACCACACCAAGACACCGTTAACAGAGCAGCCCAGACAGATTTACAGCCATCGTCTTTCCATTGGCCGCCACTGTGACAGCTGAGATTTAATGCTGCCTTCTCATTGGCTAAGGCGGGACAGGTTAATTTACGGCTGTACTGTGATTTGATGCCTCCTGCCTTTGAAGTGAGTTACAGCCCTGTCGCTCATAGGACACAGAAACGGTGTCAGGTTGCAATCGTAAAAATCTTATCCCTGAAGGGAGGTGGCACTGGAGTACAATAGTGCTTATATCACTACAGCTTCTTGCAAGCAAAGAGATACAACAGAAAGAGAAAAAGTGTCCAAGTACCAAGTTGTTCATTTGAAAATGTTTTGAATAAAACATCATGTCTGTACCCAAGAGAGGAATCCGATTATGATGCAAAATGAGGGGAAAAGGTGATTTTTCATGTCAGCAGACTCAAGAATGTGTTATTCCTGCCTCTTCTTTTTGGATCTGAACCTTTGCATTGGCTAAGTTTCCTTCACTCATTCCAAATACCTCTAACCCTTTTTTTTATATATATAACTGATAACTATTTTCTGAATTTTAATCTTTAGCAGTCACTATATCAAGCATATGCCACTACTTCCTTGTCTGAGAACCAAGTATTAGCATTGCTGCCGTGAGGCAAGAAGGTAATTGTTCAAATCCTTGCCAAAGGCCTTTTCTAAATGAACTTTACATGTTATATTCATGCGGCATGCATGGGTTCTTCTTGCATACTCAAGCTTTCTTTCACTGTCAAAAAGTACACATTAGGTCACTTGACCTCTCCATAATGGTTGGTCATCTTTGTGTCATTCTGTAATGAACTGGCGACTTGTCACCTCTCGCCTATTTACTGCTGGAAGTAGGTTCAGCCTCTCCTAAACCCAATAGGGATTAAGTGAATATAGACAATTGATTGATGGATGAATGCAAACAATTTCTACTGGTGAAACATTTTCAAGAACAACATAGTACAAAAGGTAACCAGGAATGCATTATGTCCGTTCTAGGTGAAATGTTATTAATCACAATTTTTCCCATAAAGTGCTTATTTCAATATTTCTAACAGATATATGTTTTAGTTGCTCATTTTTACAAAAAAAAAAATGTATATTTGTCTGCTAAGTGTTGGTGGCAGTGCACGGAGTGAAACCTGCGTAAAATGAAGTTGAACGTTTGCAAGTATACCAGTGGCACATATATACAAAAAAAAAAGAGTAGATGGCTTGAATAGCTGGCTGCTCTTATTATTATTCATGAAAGGACAAAAGATGGACAAGTTTATCTTGTTCACTTTTGGGTCAAAAGACCCCAAAACAGCCAAGTAAATCCTTTTATCTCAAAATAGATCTGCAACCACGTACTTCCACAGTCATTTCCTATCTGCCTGTTATATCTGTTCATATAACACCATCATCTATCTGGAGCCTATCTCTCCATCAGCCTGACAGACAAATTCAAGATGATGCAGAATGTATTCCTGTAACGGCCTTGACCCAGGGAAATCTCTTAAGGGAAAATAGCATTGGGTGCGCTGCCTTGCCTATCAACCCCGAACAAATTCTTGCACCGTTTACCCTTGAATTTCAAAGCCCCCCTCCCCAACTTTTTACTTTCACGCTTCAGATGCCGAGGTTGTGTGCTCAAGTAGAAAATTGTTGGGAAAAAAGAGACTGAGAAAAGCCCTGGACTTTCCTTGTCAAGTGGGATTGCACAATTTCACGAAAGAACTTGATAACTTGGAGATTACACAGTTTGCCCCCCTGACATCGAGCCATGCAGGAGAGAGAAAACAGGTTCTACATCTTAAAGTGACATGATCTCCCTGAACTTTAAGAGTGATGGATTATTCAGCGGCACTTTTGAAGAAGCTGTGACAAATATGCCTGTATAGAGTTAACCATTACTGCGGGCCTTTCTTGTAGAATCATGCTACTTTCAAACCTTTAAATTAATTGCTCTGACCTGATAAACACAAGCTTTTATATCTTTAAATTCTTGAGTTATTGGAAACAATGATTGATCAGGAATATAAGTTTTTACATTTCATATTAAAGAAAAGGGGATTAGTATATGACTTTGCTCCTTTAGTCATTCTTTGATATGCAGAGTGTAAAAGTTGTGGCTCCTTGGAGATGTATGCCTTTCTACGGGACATTGAGGATCGACCTGAGCTCAGATGTGGTTCTCTTAAAGTGAGGATAATTGTGATGACCTGAAAAAAATAGCAATCCGTTTTTCTCTCATCATGTTCTGGATATTGATAGTTAGAATAGCCAAAAAAAAGCAATCAGGCACTGCTATAGAATCATCAAATACAACACAAATCATCTTGTGGTAGACATTTACACCTGTACCAAATGTCATGGAAATGTATCAAAAGGTGTTAAGGCTCCCCACTGAAAACCAGAAGCATCTAAACCAGAAACATTACTAAACTAACAGCGATTATTTATCCAAGTAACATATAGAGCTAATATATGTTAGTCAGTCCACCCAGTGAATGGTAATAAATATTTCAAGGGGTAAATTTAAAACTTGAAATAGCATCTGTGCAAGGAAAAGTATTTTTCCTTTTTCCCTGGGAAAATGATATAAATCCTACTTAACCACATTACACACATATGCTGGCAAGACTGAAGTTGCCTGTGCCTGTATAAAATGTGCTAAAAATAAATACTTGAGCTGACAGCATTTACTATCAGCTGCCAGATTTAATGACAGTTTCATTAAAGCTGCACAAGTACATTCAAGTAGATCAAAAATTTGTTTTAGTCTACAGTTGTTAATCAGTAAAAGCAAAGAATGTGAGTCAAGCTACCTGCTGTTCAGAGCCAGGTCCAAACAAGAACACAGTACAGCTACTCAGAAATTGTTGTTAACTCAGATACACGCTGTATTGTCAGTCTAATCTGACCGCAAACAAACTGCATAATTAAAAAAAGCAGTTATACAGGAAGATAAGTCTTTGCCTAGAGTGTATACAGATGAAAACTATTGAAAGAACAACTTCTTGAGAAATATTGGTGTGTTCAATTTATTTTATAAATTTGAGATGTCAAAGTTTCATGTCAAATAAATCTGTCCAAACGGTCCCTAAAGCCAGATCTGTGACCTGAAAGGTTAGACATCCTGAGCCAATACTGAGTTCAACTTCAATGTTGCCGAATATCAAGCTGTTTTTCAGGAACTGTGAGACAAGCCTTTTTGTTTGTTTTGGTCTGCAGTGGTTTTCACCTCGAAACCCTTCGATGGATAACATTTCTGTCTAGGTTTTTTCTTGTTTTTGAATCATGAACACTGACATTAAGTGAGGCAGTGCTTTAAGTGTTGTTTCAGTTTCTTTTCTGATCTCTTGGATCAGCGTTGTTGCATTCATGTAGTTATGGTTGGCCAGCCACTCCTTAGTTCACCACTTTTCCATGTTTTCTCTATTTGTAGGTAATGGCTCTTGCTGTTTTTGAATATTTTTAATCAGGTCATGATGTCTTGTTTTTTAAAAATATCTTAGCCCACTTCATTTTGTCAAACTATTAGTTTTGTTTGATTTATACACTGAGAATTTGCTGGTTAACCCAGACTGAATTAACTTGAATTTAACATACTGACAACTCAAAGTAATTTAATACAGTAAATTACATTTATACAACAAACTCAAACTCGACCATCTATGAAGGCGCCTACTATTCCTATTAACCCCAGAACTTTACTCCTTTATTTGAATTATTTTCTGATTCTCCAAACCAAAGGTAAGGCATTGACTACTCATAACTACAGCACATAAGCTCACTCCTAATGGATTCTGTCATTTATTATAAGGTAGTACATAAAGCACAACTGTTTATGAAAAAGTGTTCAAGTATAACTTGACAGTTCATCAATAAGACTTGTCCTGATGCTGGCTTTCTGCTCTTAAAGGAGCAACAAACCTAAGAAATGGTGTTTCAAGGTGAAACTTTACAATATTGGAAAGATTTCCTTGACAGTTGGGACGTCCATCCTTGTAGGTTGAATGTCAACTAACATGAGATCAATTTATCTCTACAAGAAACTTGGACTGGATGCTAAAACATCAGACTAATGCTAAATCATTTTTTTATTCAGTATGCAGTATGATCTAACAAATAAGGTTTGTGTGTTCCGACTTCTCTGGAGGTGGATTTTCATGTATGAATATTCATGATCTTAGCACGTCTAAATGCAAGTAGGCCAGATTCAAAATTTTCCCCAGCCGACTGTCAGACGGGTGATAGCTTTCGCTTGTCTTTTCCTCAGTGCATGTTTTGAGTCCTGGGAGTGATATGCAGATGCTAATTAATCTTGTTGAGTTACACTAATTAGAAAAGTAGTGGCACACATTTGAATATGGGACAGTTTGAGGAATGAAATGACTTAATGTTCTCATCAGAGACATTTTGTGAGGCAGACATCCCCCTGGTATATCTCCAAAAATGTTCACTAGATTTTAGTCTCAGCAGCTGTGATAACTTCCTATAATGGACATTGCCATTTTGTCTATTTTCAGACTACTGCCAAACCACTGCCTTTGGCTAAGACGTGTTTCGTTTGACCCAGATATTCTTCAGTTTTGCACTGCTAAAATTTTCATTTTGATGGTATGCCTCTTTGGATTTAGCTACATAAATAATTCATTTCAGAATAATTGCCTCAAGTATAAGAGAACAGTATTTGGTAATCATTAATAAGTAATTTATTCCCATTCTCTCTGCTCCTTGTCTGAAAAAAACTTGGGATTTATGGCAAATTACTTCATCTAATATCAAATAATTATTGAGCAAAAGTGTGATAAATTAGATTCATGTTATCTCATTTCTGCTGACATATTTGATTTTAATGCATAAAAAAACATGTGCAACAGTGTTCACAGACATCTCCTTTATTTCTAATCTTCATTACTGATATTATTTTTGTTAGGTTTCTGAAATACATCCATGAGGTCGGTATGAGTTTTCAAGGACGTCAGTGAAGACGTTGAAGAAAATGGGAAAAACCTGGGGAGAGGAATTGAAATTTTAATGGAGAGCGGCGGCACCAACACAGCTGACGGCTATGTAACACCTCAGACAGCTTAAATATCACCGCTAATTAACACAGAGAGGTAGGTTGTCACAGGCATGATGGATGGTCAGAGGGCGCAGATTGTGGCTTTCAACCAACCAGCGATTCCTTTATTAATCAAAGCGTGAGATGAAAAGGCTCTCCCACACCTCGGGGAGAGGAAGATAGCAGGAGCTATTGTTGGGAGGGTTTCAATCACTTGCAGTGAGCCCAGTAATGTGTTTGATCAGGGCACCGCCAAACATTTGTTGGAAGACGGAATGTTTTCTTGCTGTTTGGCGTTGGTTTCTGTAAACCTCTGAACCACCCGTATGTTAATGTGCCACGGCTCTGGCAGCTCAGATTTACTGATTGTCAAGGGAGATTTCCATTTGGAGGAAGTATTTTTTGTGCATCTCTGACGGGAGACAGGAGGATGTAGAGGGCCACTTATCAGTGTTTTGGGGGAGTCCTCCATGATGAAGGGAGCCATGCTGAGAACAAGGCAGCACTCCCACACTTCACCTTCTGACTGTGTGATCAGTCTGAGATGATTTCAAACCAAGATGATTTCAGCACTCTGTGCATGAAGATGGAGTGTTATCTCATCCTTTGAGATCTCCTCTCCATCTCCCTCACTTAGGTAGGGCCCATTGTTAAGTGCCAGGGGCCTATGGGTCCTGTAAATCAGGCGGCGGCGGGAGGGGATGTCTCCCATGGGGGGAGAGCGCACTTCCAGCAGCCTTCAGGCTGATCTCATCTTACCTTTCCTTATACTGTAATTAAAAAAGTCAATAGCAAAGAGGAAGGTGCTAAAGGGTATGATCTGTACTTCTTACCTTACAGCTAATATGCCAATACAGGACAGGACTTTTCACCTTCTTAGCAGAAGATTGTGAGTTTAACCAAAAGCATTTAAGGAGAAATATCCTCCTTTCTCTGGCTGGGTTTCCACTTAACTTAAGGGCAACCTATCAAATAACACTTTTCTTGATTTTATTTAGTGTTGCTAAATTGAGTTACATTTCACTCCAAATAAGGATGCTGCCTACACTCAGCTTCAGGTCAAATAACTCTTTCAGTGACTTTCGCCCAGGTAACATTTGATATCTGTTTGCTATCATTTCCATATCGGTGCATATCAATTTTTCAAAATAATCAGAATTAATAAGCCATAAACATGTTCAAATTCTATATGCAAGTCAATTTAATAATGGTTATATTATTTCCCTGTGGCATTATGGCACACCACATCGCCAATTATTTGGATTCTAATTATCTAATAATTTTCTGATGAATTTAATTATGAATTTGTATTAACTGTAAGCCCTAAAAAAACGTAAAAAATTTAACTATATCATTGTGTTTGAGATAGATTTATATGATGAAGCACATTTTACTTCTTCAATTTAACTACAGAAATAAACTGGCGATGTTCCAATGAAGTGAGATGTAAGTGTAAAAAAATATAGTTCTTCATTTTCTTACACGAGCCAAGGGCAAAATACTTCCTGATTCCGTTTCTTCATCACTGGACTGAAAATAGGTCCTTATTTGGTCATGGCTGCCATCTACTGACAAAACTAGCGTATTACTGATTTTGAAGAAAACGACAGAACATACTCAAACTTTTTTGAACATCGGTCTGGCTTTTCAGAAAACTTAATTACAGTAAAATAAGAAATCTTTATTGACATAGAGTTAACATCTGCAAATATCTTTGTTTTAACAGCTTTTACTGTTAAAAAAAGACAAAAACAACAAAGCAAAAACCTTTACTGTGAGCTGAAACTGAACTTAATTCTTTTTAAAAACAAATGCTGAAAGCCTTTACTCAGGAAAAAAAACAACTTTACCAAAAATAAAATCTATACAAGCTTATTTCACAAATGCATGCAAATTATAATACAAAGAATGCTCTAATCATTGATTAACTGAAATTTTACAGATGGTTGGTTTTACTTTTCGGAAATAATGGGACTACAGATTATACCTTTGTAAAAACTGATTCACTTTTTGAGTTTAGGCCCAAGAAACACTATTCTCTACATCTAAGACAATTTATATATATATGTATATATATATATTACCTTCATAAGCTGTAAAAAGTCAGTGATTGGTCCTAAACTCAAATCTACACTGCTAATGTCAACAGAGTTACCAGACTATGACAACTTTTCGTCTAAATAACTGTTAAAACCCAGATGTTGCCCTAAAACTGAAACAACATCTTCAGTTCAGTGATTACAGTCCAGCCTGAAGGAGTTATTTGCCAAAAATGATCCATCTTCACTGAAGATGCTTAAGGTTAAAGGGGCCATAAAAAGAAAGAACACTTTAATAAAGAAAAAGTTCAGTCAGGCAGAGGTCATAATTTAAAATCTACGGATGAATTCATGCCTTAATTTGATCTGCATTAAGATCATAAGTAGGAACTAACTGAGAAAATAATCTATACTTAAATAATCCATATGACCAGCACCTGCTTGATTCTATTCTGAACACTAAAAAATGTCCATCTGGCTAAGCTAAGTACCTTATTAAGGGCAAATGTCTGTTGAAGTCACAGGGGCCTCTGGTAAACAGGAACAAGAAGACAGCAGTGTCTTCTAACAGAGACAGTAAACACAATGAATTTACATTTATTTTATGGAAGCACTTTGAAGAAACTAAAAAGATTTTGCAAAAACTTTCTAACATTTTCCATCCAGTTACTCATGACTGCTGCTAACCACAGGTGCCAAAACATCTGGTTTCCATTAAAACTTGTGAGTCGCCTAATTGCTACAACGGTGCGACAAAAACCACTGTAAAACAAAGTCTGTTTTTAATGTTTGGCAATAGGCGCTCCAACTCGACTAATAAAAAGATCAATTAGATGTTAGTGTTTTTCAGGTGAATTATTTTTACACAGCCGTGATTGTGCAGCTGTGTTCCAGATGGAGGACTAGAAAATTAAGAAGCTGGTTTAGGGTAGTAACGAACATATTATTGGTGGCAATATCAGTTGCAATTAATGCATTTGTCGTTTTGCGGTTTTGGAAGCGCCGATCAACATCAGGGGACACATGGGCTGGTTTTAGACTCTCCAGAGAAAATACACACAACAGAGGGCCTAGGTAGGTGGAAAGTTTCAAGGTGTTTCTGTTCAAGTAAAAAATAAAGTAAATGTTCATAAACCCAGAGTCGAAAGGTGCCTTCAGTCAGGCTTGGAAACCAAATGCAGTGAGACTCTGTCCACAAGGGTGAATATTACATAGGGACAAAAAGCACAAATTCATGAAACTTTGGAAGAATGTATGTTGAATTCCAATCATATGCAATAATAACATTGCACACACCGACACTACAACAAGGTATGCTTGTAATTAATGGTGCAGCTCTATTTTAGAGTTTTTTTTATTTGGGTGAAAAAATTTATTTTCAGTGTGCATTAAAATAACTAGCTGTCTTGGATTTCCCTCTTTTAGCTAAATGAGTTGATTTAAGTAATTTGTTTTGATGAACACCTCAGAAATATGCTGTGAGCTTTATTTTAACTGCAGTGCGTTTGTGATGGCTATCTCAAGATTTTGCGCTAAAATATACTTAAATGCGGTGTGGTTTTGTGTGTCTTTCTCAGTAACATGTTCCTGTGCAGTGGGATGAGCTGCAAGTCGGAAGGAGATTTAAAAAGTAGAGAATCAGAAATTGAGAGTACCTAGCGGTATCTTTTTTACTTCAGTTATTGCCATAACCTCATGTTCAAATCAGTCCATTTGCTTTTGCTCATGTATGAGAACTCAACTACGATGAGGGGTTGAGAGCAAACTATAGTTTGGCTGTCTTTACTTTCAGAGTAAAACTCCAGTGAGTGATGTTGTGAAGCTGCAGGCAGGTGTTAGGAAGCTGAGGGTCAAACAGTTAGACGGTTGTTGGAGGGATGGAGGGGACTCCAGGAAGCAGTATGGGCAGATGCATCCTGGGAGTACTGGTTTTCCTCTTTGCTCATGCCAGCTGTACACAGCCGCCGGTGTCTTAGCAGCCTGTCAGTCCGTGAAAAGTTCTGCAGAAAGCCAAACAAAGTTGCTGGTTCAAGGAAATGCAGACGCCAATGGGATCTGCAGGATTTTGACTCGTAAAGATGTAGAGCATGTTAAAAATCAATTGTCTGAGATGGAAAATATTACAGACAGACCTGATGGCATCGATCACACTGGTACGGCTTCTCTCCACTGTGCACCCTCTTGTGTCTGTCCAGGTGGTATCGCTGAATGAACCGCATATCACATGCATCACAAGCATATGGCTTTTCCCCTAGAAACAATCAGAGGCGTGAACAATTTATCAGAATGTCCAAGAACTTCTTGTATCCTGACCTATTCAAGTTACACGTGAATTTATGTTACAAGTTTTACATTTTATTTAACTGAACTCTGCTTTCAGGTGCTCACCTGTATGTGTGAGAATATGTCGCTTGAGGTGGTAGCTGCTCCGGAAAGCCCCGTAGCAGTGATCGCAGATGAAGTTCTTCTGAACTCTTAAAGAACTGTCGTCATCCATATCCATGTGTGGAATCAACACCTCCACTTTCTCTTTTACCTTATGGGACGACTTTTTGTGTTTCTTCTTGGGCTGCAAATTCTGGTTTGTCTGGACGTCCTTCCCATCGATAATCCTTGATGTGTGATATTCCCCATCTTTCCGGATTAGCTTTTAAAACAGGAAAAAAACATAACAGAGACTGGTTATAGTGGAGGCATACATTTGGGATAAAGGCAAGAACTGCCAAGAAGGCTTGTACTGGCTGGATCCTAAAGTGAAGACAAATGATGGAAAAAAAGTGCAGTAAAACAGCACATGTCAACTCCAGAAATTAAACAATAATTTCATTGATCAAGGGAAACATGTTTTTAACCAACATGGTCCTACATAAAATATACATGCTCCCTTTGTTTAGCCAGGAATCAACTTATCACATTTTCTTCGTTCCACTTTACAAGCAGATACACCCAGGCCTTACTACTATCTGTCTTGTACAATCAGGAAATCACTGAAATAGAACCTATCTGACAACATGAAGTAGGCTAAAACATTTAAAAAAGTAGCACATTATGCATGAACCTGGATCTAGATGATGTTTTGGAGTGGCATTGTAAAAAGTCCCAACTTAAATGAGATGATGTAACATGATCTACAAGGCCAGGATGATTTGGGTAGCTTTTTTCTTTAATGTTTGAAATTAGCAGTTAAATAAAATTGTTTTCTACTTAAATTTAACAAAGTAAAAAAAAAATATGATTAATTGAAAAATCTTCAGTGTGACAAAAAAAAAGAAGCAAACACAGAAGAAGGCGGTTAATATTTTTTCACAGTATGTCTCAACATTATAACATTCTTTTAATGAGTGACATTTCCATTGCATAATTTGTTTTGCACATAATGAGAAGAAGTAGCAGCAAAAGGTAGATATGCAAACTTCAAAACATGGAGAGTGGTCTGTGTTTCTCTCACCAGCGGTGGAAGGCTCCCATCTGAAGCATGGCCCATGTGACTGTGATGGCCTTGTCCATGGTGAACTTGGTGCCCATGATGGTTGAGGCTGTGCTGCGAATGAGTCTGGTGGTCCTCAGCACTGGACCTGTGGCCATGGCCCGAAGAGGACATCATCTTCTTCTGGCTTGGGATGTTGTTGGCTTGCATCAGGGCCATGCTGGACAACACCGCCTCACAGCCCAGCAACCCAACCTGGCAACACAAACAGCAAACACATCAGAGCATTCCAATGGGGGTGGTGAGGTTGGAGGACTCCTCATGGAGACTTGGAAGCTGCAGATGGGGGTTAGAATTAGGGAGTGACACAACAATGCAATCATGATGGTGATTTTTGGAGATGAAGAGACTTCCACTGACCCATTTCATATGGTCTCGAACTGAATTGTTGGAATGGTGTGTCATCGCCGTGGTTTGAATGCGTGTGTGTTTGAGGGGACAGAAGGGGGTGGGCTTCACTCAGGATGAGGGGGTGACAGGAGAGACCACAGTCCCCCCAAATCATCAGAGGCCAAAGCCTGGAAATAAAGGCACATGGATGGATATGTAACCAAGTACTGAGATCAAACTTTACTGAGAGCATCTTATTGGGAAAAGCAACCTTAAATGTTTGGTGCACATCTGAAGTTCACATACATGAAACAAAACAGTAAGAAAATTAAATCCAAAGAAAAATTAAGAAAATAAAACACAATATGTATCAGACTTGTTCTGTAACTAAGATGTGTACCAAGCATGACGATGCAAAATATAAAATCAAAAATTTCTAATCACAATCATTGTTATATATCTTTATCTGCTCTCAATGTTACACTTTGATGGAATATGCTCAAAATGAATGAAGTTGTAGCTAAACAGCTGGTGGTAGTTTAATTTAAAAAGTTGAGATAGTGATCTCTGACGCTTATTTTCAAATCCCATTTGTCAAAGTCACAAACTAGAAATTTTCCTCAAACATGGCGGAACACAAACATACACAGAAAATCAGGTAACATCGCAAGTACTTAAACTAAATGTTACAGTTTTTCCTGCAGTTTTAAACACAGAGGATTAGAGTTACTTGGAGGATGGAGAATTTTCACAAACACATCTAGGCACTTATATGCAGGCTCTTTTTATAAACTAAAACTACTACTGTACATTTTTGATGTACAGTAATATTTTAATCTTATCCGCAACCGTAATCTTTGTATAACTCCAAAACTTTGGCATTATGTATGTTTCTCTTTTATGAAACCTATAGGTCTTTGATATCAATGTTATCATCATGGAACCTAAGGACTAAAGTAATTTATCCCCAAAGCCAACAGTTTAACATGTGCTGTTTGCAGTCACTAACATGATATGGCATGTAGGCCTGTTGCAGTAGACAATAAATCAATTAATCGAATGACAAATTAAAATTAGATCAATATTTTCCATTTATTGTTTTTCAGTTTTCTCTCTCTTTCTAACAAAACTGGTCTTCAGTCTGGTGTGTTGGACTCAACTAGCCACTTTTTGAAGGACAATTTCCTTCAAAAAAGGATAATTAATTTTCTGATATTTAATTAAATAAACAGTTTAATTAAATCTTCCAGTTCCAGTGTTAAATGTTTATTCAAATTTAAAGTTTAATGATCTTTGAGAATATGTTCTTGCATTATTATACCATCACCATTTTATTACTTGAAAATGGTCGCAAAGCAACAATATTATCGTTTATCACAATAGCTTTTGGGACAATTTATCGTCCAGTAAAATGTGTTATTGTGACGGGTCTAATGGCACGGCAAACATTAAAGGAATCCTAAATACAGTTTCTCGTTATTCTTAATTTTTTAACCCCCAGACTAATGTCATGTTATTTATGTTTTAAAAAGATTGTTAGTTCAACAGAGTAAGTGCAGCAGAGTGCAGCTTCATAGTGTTTATGGGAACTCACAGATGCTCTGTTTTTGAACAACTGCCAGGAGAGCCACCAGCATGAATGGTTAAATGATTATGGTAGTGTATTTTATAAAAAAAAAAAAACCACACAAACAAAAAATCAAAAACAAACACCTGTTCTCAGAAAGGGTAAAAACAAGTTTTAAAACAAACATTTTCCTGTGAAACAGCTACACACCACTAATACAAATTTAAAACGCTGACAAAAGAACAAAGTCATAAGGTTTATGATGTTTTTCAGGTGAATCAAGGCGTCACAATGAACTTTGTGACATGTTATAGATCACAAAGTTCATTGTGTTTTTATTCAAAACACCAACATGAAGCAGCTCAAAACTTTGAAGAGTAAATTATTTTTACGTGTGAATAATCTTTTGCTGTAAATGGAGCTGAGTCTTTTGTGGCATTATGAATCCACCAGCTTTTCATACCTAGTAGAGACTGACTTCTCCCCCAATTTGCAGTTGCTTAAAAGGTTTACGTATACTTTATCAGGTTACTGTATACTGAATCTTGTAACCAGGTTTAAAAATAATAATAATAATAATAATAATAATAATAATAATAATAAAAACCTTCGACCGAGCTTCTCTTATCGTTTATTGAATAATCATCTATGAATTCAGAGTGAAATTCTTATTCCGTCAATTACATGCTTAAATGTCAAATTATTTGCCAAGAGATGCATGCAGTTTTCTAATGTTATAAAAACACGATTCCTCGGCGAGCAAAAAATGAGAATGCGCATTAATAGAAAAAAAAAATTAATAAAATCGTTGATAACACAATCCTTATGAGTCTACTCGAACCACAGCAATATAGAACACACTTATCCTGCAGCTCTGCAACAATAAAGGTTTAGGGACAACTCTAGTGTAGCTACACTGGACCCCCAACCCCCGACACAAACAACAGCCAGGCAGCAGGCAGAGGCTGGCAGGGCGGGCTCAAAGCCTCCCTCATCGGCTACAGCAGCCAGAGACAGCCGAGCGAAACATTACCCAGAGCTTAGAGAGCAGCGAATGGAAACTGCTGCTAAGCAAGACACTTACCTTTCGATTTGTAAGGTTTTCGGGATTATTATGTCTTGTCGTGGTTCCAATTTTTTCTCAGTTTACAAACACTGACAGGAAATACTATCACCGGAAGTGCTCCCCGGAGAGAGCTGTGATTGGTCATATGGAGGAGCACGTGACCCCTTAACCCCGTCTTTGGTTTGGAAATTAACGCGATCACGTATTCCTACAGTTATTCTTAGAAAATTTCAATTACGGATGTTTAGAAATGTGTTCAATTATATTTTACAGGATTTTCCATAAGTAAATTATAGAAGACATGCAATAAAAGCGAAGTAGGCAAAATAAATATATACAAAATGAAGATAAATACAAATTGTGGGTAACGATTTATTTATTTATTTATGTATTTATTTATTTATTTATTTATTTATTTATTTATTTATTTATTTATTTATTTATCCAGGTATGTTGTGTACCAGTGTGGTGTTATACCACTATACTCGTACAGTAAGCTTAGTAAGTGATGATTAAGGATGTTTAATGTTTTTCCACAATTTGCGATAACAATTAGTTTTGTCACAAATCCTTTCCCAGTCTTTCAATTTCATCAAGGAAGAAGTCCATGTCTTTTTGGGAAACCAGTGGTGACAATATGGTTATGCGGAAAAAGTTGACCCTGTCTCCAAGAGGTTGGTAGCCGATCATCATGGTGCCTTGTTTCATCATACGTTCCTTGATTACTGGAGCAACCTATAAGCAAAACCCAAATGCCATAGAGATAAATAAGATACATTAGGAAACTAAAAAATAAGCTAAAAATAATTTTTACATTAATGTCTACAAAATACATTTGGAAAAATTGTAATTTGACAGCTGAAACCCTTTTCTTCAACCACGCACTGAAACAGAAACGCACCTTAGCCAGCCTGTTCTGGTAGTCTGCATTTTTGTCCTTCCCTCTCAGACTCGGCGGGATGAACCAAAAGCACACATTCACAAACTCCGGCTGTCCATGGGAGTAAAGTTTCAATATATAGTAAAAACATTTTGTTGAAAAATAATATGCTACTTGATTTACATGTGAACTTACATCCCTCAAAAGTTGGAAACCGTCTCTTTTCTTCATTTGATCCACCACATACCTGCAAAATAAAAACAAGCAAAACAAAAAAACAGTGAAAAACTTTTCAACGATTTTTTTATTAATTTTCTTGACTTGCCACTAACGTATTCAAGCAAATGTAAGCAAGAAGAAACATTTGTTTTGGAATGCAGTAATCATAACCTGAAGTATTTTGTAAATCTTTGGAAAAGCTAAAACACTTAAATTTTGAACCTATCTAACTAAAATTAAGTATGCATAGTGATACTTAGCTATTTAACGAATAAATACAGATGTACTAAATCTTGCTCCACCTATTTTTAGGTTATGCATGCCAGGGTTCAGGTTTTCAGATAGAGAGAGGTGGAACATGTTTAAACATTAGTTTGTTTTAGTGACATTTTTAACTATTTTAAGGCAGAGTGTATTCATGCATTATTAGCTTTGACAGCTTTAACAAAACAAAAAGGAAGGAGCAGAAATAAAACCAGATATACAGTAAGGCCCCCCACAAGCATTACTGCACCTGCAGGCTACTCAGAAAAATTAAAGGTTTTGCAATGTTTTTCTTT
This sequence comes from Girardinus metallicus, assembly GCA_903067095.1. Lineage (NCBI taxonomy): Eukaryota > Metazoa > Chordata > Actinopteri > Cyprinodontiformes > Poeciliidae > Girardinus > Girardinus metallicus. The sequence continues at coordinate 37,898 of CAEGAE010054819.1, read as the reverse complement.
TTTTTTTTTTTTTTACCTTGCATGGAGAAAAGCTTTGTCTACACGCTGTTCCAGCCCAGCTGAGCCGACTGCTTTCCACATCAGCCACAACTTCAGACAGTCCACCTTGCGGCTGCACTGCACAGACTTATCCCCAACGTCCAGATTCACATCATAAAATTTGTCTTGCTGGAACAGATATGTTGCATTTGCACAGTGGCACTTCTTCAGTAAGTCCTGTGGAAACAACATTTGTTTATGATAAAAAGAAAAAATAATGTTAAGTAAAGCCTTTAGTTTGAATATATCCTGCAGAATAAAACTCAACCGTTGTATCCTTAAGCAGCAGAACAGAACATTGCAGGCCAGCGACCAGCATCTTGTGTGGATTCCAGGCTACTGAGTTTGCCCTGGAGATACACAGGTACCATCACATTAACAAACACTGTACACGTAGCAAACCTGCTGACAACGTGACTAAAACTTCTGTTGCGCTGTAAATACACAAATCAAAATGCCTACTTTAATTTTGAAAAGCAATACTTTTTAAAACTAAATTAATACCTGTGAACTCCTTTCATCAGATGACTGTGTTTCTTGGAAAACAGCACGCTTCCTCCCCAGGCAGCCTGAGACAAGCAATTAAACAACAACAGAACCCCCCCACACCCCCACAGATTTAAACAAATACAGCAAAATCAGAAGGCTTTGACATAAAGTATTATCTCACTGGAGGACTCACGTCAACATGTAGCCACAGCTTGTGTTTGTCACAAACATCGGCTATGCGATCCAGCGGATCAAAGGCCCCCTGTACCGTAGTGCCCGATGTGCAGCTCACAAGGAATGGAACTGCGCCCTAATAGAAGAAAACATTAATTCATTATCTCTTGCAAAAGTATTATTACCTGGTGGACATTTTAACACTTTGACACATTACAAACTTCAATTTATTTGATTAGGATTTTAGGGGATAGACCAACATTAAGTGTAACATCATGAAGTGGAAAGAAACAGTACAGATCCAGGGTTAAATAAAACTAAGTGCCTTTAGGAGTTAGTCTAATTAAATATTAGAAATTAGATTACAAGTAGTCCACGTGTGTAATTCGATGAAATTCCAGCTGTTCTGTGAAGGCTTGAGGTATTTGTTAGATAACAATAGTGAACAAGCAAAAACATGAAGACCAAGGAACACAGCAATCAGGTAAAGGAGAAAGTTGCGAATTTATACCATCCCAACCAGGAAACATGGTTGTGCAGCTTCATGCCTTTCATCAGCAGGGACAGATAAATTGGTCAGAGTTGATGGTAAGAGAGATGGAGTAGGGCGATCATGGAACCATTAAGAACTCCAGTCTGGAAGTTAGACTGGAGTGGACATCTGCATTCAGGACAACAATTCTAAACATACAACCTGATCTACAATAAAAGTGTATATATGTGTTACAATGAACCAGTTAAAGTACAGACCTAAATCAAAGTAAGAATCTGTGGCCAAGCCTGGAAATTGCTTTTCACAGACAGTTTCTATCCAATCTGACTGAGGTTGACTTATTTTGGAAGAGAATGGGCAAAAATTTCAGTCTCTAATGGTGCCAAGCTGCCAGAGAAAACCCAAAGGACTGTAAATGTAACTGCAGTGAAAGGTGCTTCTACAAAGTATTGACTCTGTGTTGTTGATTAGAACATCATATCACTTTTTTAAGAATCCTATTTTAGGATTCCCAATTTAAAAATTTAAAATAACTTATTTTCCTTTTACTTCTCAGTTATGCAAGGAATTTGTGTTGGTTCATCAGTAAACATCTCAATAAAATACAATGAAGGATGCGGTTCTTATTATGTCATAATGTGAAAAAGTTACGGGGTGATAAATATTACGCAACATACATTATCTAAGACGGTCAAGGTTACAGTAGATTATACAGGAATCATTTTATCTTATGTTTCTAAACATAAACTGAACTAAAGAACATTTACCTGAGATTTTGAAAGCTCTATTTTTTCATCCAGGTCTTCTGGGATCATGCGTCCTCTAGTAAATATAAACACATTAATGAGCAAAGAAAAGGCACAGGCCAACAATTTTTTTAATTGTCTATAATGAATATACCTAAACGTGAGAGGGAATTATAAACTTTTGAATAATCTCTGTGATTATCATAGGAAGTAGATGTAAAATGAGCTCTACTGACACCATGTACATACATATGTCTGGCATTTTTGAAGACAAATGAATAAGAATGAAAGAACAATTACCCATCGTCCACTTTTACCAAGATGACATTGTCCATCCCAAAACCCATAAATGCAGCCCCCTTTTTCACAGAGTAATGGCTCTAGGAAAAAAAAAAATACACAGAAATATTATAAACTAGGTAAAATCAAGTTTAAGTTTCTGTTTAGAATGCCTTTCTTAAAAATCAATAGTTCTATGGATTTTGCCATGTATTAACTGGTTTTAGAGTAGAGAAGCTTTGCAAGAGTTACAACTTCAGAGAAGAAGTAAAAAACAAATCAGAGATTCCATGTTATATATAAACAAACCTTGTGCTTCCAAACCTTTGGCCTGCCTTATGCATTCTGAACATCTATTCTGAATTTTATTCTCTCAGGTATGCAGTGCTGAAAAGCCCTTCGTACCTCAGAGGATGTAAAGATGGTGAGTTGCGGGAGACTCCACAGGCCACGGCTTTTGACCTCTGGGTAGAGTCTGTAGCGTGCAAGGTTCATGGCGTACATGTTGGAGGTGGAGCCTCCAGGACAGAAAAGGCCGTCACCTTCTGTCCAGCCCACCAGCTCACGAAGCCCTCTGAGCACCTCAGCCTCCATCAGCACAAAGACTGGTGCCACTTCATAAGTGAAGCTATAAATAACATACAAAGTGTCTGATTGCTTTATTTTATTATTGTGAGAGTTTTTTTTTTTTTTTATTGAGAGTTTCATATTAAAAAGGGTAGAATATGTACTGTACGCATTACCACACTTTTCATATTTTTGTTTGTTAAAGAAAAATAGTAAACTATGTCCCTTTCCCCCTCATTTCACAGTACGTACTATTTTGTGCTGGTGTATGACGTCAAATTAAAAAAAACATGCACTGAAATTGGTTGTGTAATTTGACAAAATGTAAAATAAATCAGTATGCATGTAAACTTTTGCAAGATAGTGTAAAAAAAGCAAGCAAATACACTTTTGATCAGCTATTTAAAGAAGATCAATCAACTTAAACCGAAAGAATATTCCCAAGTATTTGAGGCTGAAGGACTCATGTCATAACCCTAATCTTTAGTCCCTCCCACAGAATCAAGTAAGGACTCTGGCTTAGCCATCCCAAAAAGTTAACAGTACCTCCAGTGGGAAATAAATGTTAGTGGAATAAAAAAATTACATCTCCTACGGCTTTGACAAACTTTAGACTTAGCTGTATTTTTTGTCTCTTACAGATTTGTGTTGAGAGCCTCGGAGAGGAAACGTCCAGCCAAAGAGTGATAGTCAACGCCAGCAAACTGCTGATTGAAGAAACGTGGGTGACCTGAAATTATTATGAAATACTTCCATCGGAATCAACAAATAAAAAATATGATTAACACTTCTGATCGTCTCTACCAGGTCTTACTTGTCTTAGTGCTGTACTTGGCGACATCTCGTACTCTCTGCAGGAGGTTTTCCTGTGGCTCTCCCTTCTCTCTCAGCTCCAGATCTAGCAGCCGGGCCAGCTCCTCTGGCTCCCTCCATTCACACACCTGCACCAGGCGTACACAAATTATGGCTGTTAGTTCGGAAAACCAGTTATTATCTGTATTTCTGGTGCTTTAATCTTCAGAAACCTTCTCCTTGACATCCGTCCCTTTGCAGAGCACTTCCTCCACAATAATTTTGAAGGCTTCATGAAGGAAGAGTTGTCCGTCTGCGTGGTTGATCAGAGGATCGGTCAGGTCGCCAGTGGTTGGTTCCATTATCTATCGGTCCCTTGCTGTTAGAAGAGACAGATACAAAGGAAAACTTATTGAAAGAGCTACCAAACCTCTGCAACTTTTATAGATTGCACTAACAGAAAGAGAGCGGAAACATTCAACAAACCAAAGGTGAGAACAATATAGGAGGGACTCAACCTTTGTCCCATAGTGAAAGTTAATTAATGATGTCTGAGAATAGTCCAGAGAGAGGGGGGAACAGCAGAGTGTAGTGACTTATTATTTGTGTGACATGTCTGTCACACAAATAAATATATCTGGTGTGAATTTTTCATTATAAAAGCCCAGTTTTAATTGACTCTTTTCAGTTCGCAACAAAATTTGATTTAACTTTCAGATAACATTTCAGATTAAAAATTGTGTGTTTTTTTTTTTTTTTAAAACTCTGTTGATGTTCTGTTTGAAAAGAAAGTCAATTGAATTCCACTTATGCATCTGGAAATAATGAAATTTTAAGATTGTGCAATGCTGTAGCTGCTTATTGACAGTCCTGGGAAAGATGTGTAAAATGTTTTCAAATAAAATCATTAATATTTATTGTGAGAACAATTATTCAATTAGTTAGAAATCATATTAGTTGTTTTTTTTTTAAATCACTAGTACCTTATGCACAGTCTTCTTTTACATTTCACACAACTGAAGCATCTTTTTCTTATTTCTCTTTACAAAGCCATTTGATATCTCATTTTAAGCTTTCACAATAACTTTTCTGTGGTAGAAGCCAAAAAAACTAAGGCTGGTTTTGAGTCTCTTCCAAGCATTTCTAAGTTGATTTGGTCAAATTTTTATAATGTCAAAAGACCAATCATGATCCATTTTCAATTTACTGGTAGAGTCTACATCAATGTGTATTTATTTTTCCTGATATTTCGATGAGCCAGTAAATTTTGGAGGGAAAGAGTTCGGCCCATAACATCACAGATCCTCCACTGTGCTTACCACAGTGGGCATCGAGTGAATTTCTTCACTTATTCGGCTGGACTGTATTTGGCAGAAAAGCTCAATGTTTGCCTCATCCTATCAAATCAGGGTTCCAGTTAAAATCTGTTACATTTAACTTCTGATAAAACAGGCTTTTTTTTTTAAGTCATCACTCATAAACAGCCAGTAGGTATGTAGACAGTTGAAACCATAATGCTGTTCTTTGAAACAGCTGTCTGCCCGCTGTGCACGGTGGCAAGATCATTTACCCAGCCAAGTGACTAAAAGACATATTATATCTTATTTATTCCCCAGTAACACAAAGTTAGAGATTCAGAAGTTCCCAACCATTTTAATCAACTTAATAAGTTAAAGTACCCTTAAGTATGGGGTCTAACAACTCTACAACCAATAATTGTGTTAGACCATTATTTTTGGAGATTTTTTTTTTCCTAACTGACTAAATGTATTTCAAGAGAATCTTTTAACATATTTTCTTTGCTTGATAAATTTAAAAGAACTTGTGAAGAATGGTCAGTAATTTTCTGAGCATAAGTGAATTACAGAGAGATTTTAGATTTATTAAATCATGATTTGGTTAAAAAATAATAAACAGAAACAAAAAGAAAATGTAACACAAAAGTGTTAAAAAGTTTAATCAAATCTTTACATAGAACTCTTTACATAGAACTTTACATAGAGTTCTATGTAGAACTAAAAGAGCTGGGGAAGAATGGTCAGTAATTTTCTGAGCATAAGTGAATTACAGAGAAACTTTAGATGTAATAAATCATGATTTGGTAAAAAAAAATAAAAAAACAGCAACAAACAGAAAATGTAATACAAAAGTATTAAAAAGTTTAGTCAAATCTTTACGTAGAACTGTGTTCTTTTGTTTTTTTTGACGTAACAAACCCACTCATCCTCGGTAAAAACATTTTCTTTAAAAGTGTTCAGGCTCTCTCAGGGAAAGACCTCAGCCAGTCTCCAACAGACACTCGATGCTCTCAGGAGGCACTGCTAAGTCTTTCTGACTGAGGAGGGAGTGCAGGTAAGCGGCTGTGGCTTCTTCCCTCTTCTGATTGCGCCAGTAGTTGAGCATGGCAAAGACTCGTTCCGTGTAGGTTCTTTTCTCCTCTTCAATCTGCTCCAGTGTCACATTCTTGATGCCCAGTGCCAGTCTGCCGATCTCCCTCCAAGAACTGCCAAGGCCCTTAGCCACAATCATCAGCTGCTTCTCTGTCACCAGGTTACGTCCTGGTGACAGAGAAGCCAGCAGAGCAGCAGATGTTGTGAAAGGTGGTTTGACTGAGAGGGAAAACATTTCACTGGAGAGGGACTCACCTTTGCGGAGGGCCTTTTTAGCTGGCACGGGACCTTGTAAATCGGATTCTTCAACTTGTAAATGAAAACATTTATTTGGCATCTTAAAAACATTTACTGATAAGACTTCTTGACAACACAGGAGCTTTTTCTTTGTACCTGATAACGGTGTTTTCGCACGCAGATCTTTAACAAAATCAAGCTTGGGAAATGTCTCCTGCATCTTTTTTTCCTTCAGCAGGTCCAACATTCCTTGTGCTGCTTCGGGCCCTCTCCAAATGACATGATCCAAAAGCTCTTGCACCTTTTCACTAGGAATTCGACACGACTGAATCTTCTCGTAGCCCTGATCTGACATCAAATAACGGGAATGTGCAGACTGCACAACAAAATCTGCGTCCGCTCTGAGAATCTCTATAAGCGTTGCCTTCTGGCCTTTAAGCAGATGAACTACGTTTGCAGCTTCTTCAGCCATGGCTGATCGATCCAGTGGGTAAACAATGGAAGACATGCAACAAAATAAGATTATTAACAAAACAAATGCCAGTTTGACAGCTTTATTTTTACGCAGGCTTAATGAAAATGTTTAAAAATGTCTTATAGGGGAGTGAAAATACCGACTAAAAGTGCTCAGGATAGATTTGTGTCGCAAATACTGCAAAATGAGATCCAAACTGGCGAATTTACTGTTTGTTTGTTTAACTAGAAACTATAAAAGCTTTGAGAGTTTGGAAAAACTGGGCTATATGGTTACTTACACAACTGCTGTTATTTCTTTATAATGAGTTTATCCCACATGTACAACATTGAACAACACCAAATGTACCTTAAAAATGCAAACTTTCCAACAGAACACTGCATTTTCTGTTGAACAACCGATGCATATACAGCACTGATTAGCTTTTGATTAGGCAATGGATTAAAGTTTAGTTTGTGATTTGTAAAACATTTAATTTGTGAAAACGCAAATAAATATGTCATCACTCAAATCTTGATTGATTTTTCTACACACGCTGTGTAGTTTTTACAGCCCACTTTAATTACTGCGTTGCATTATTTTCCAATGTAATGAGACTTGAAAAGATCTTTACCTTATTCTTGATGTTCACGTCTCCATCAACACCTCCTCAGTGTTAGCACCAAAAATCAATAGATTATTTTTACTTAGAACTTTTTCTATTTTCAAAAAGATTTGCTTTTGTACAAGTTCAATGAATGGCTGTGCCTCTGTCTGCTGTCGAGTAAAATGATGCCAGACGTTTTTTGGTCCTACGAACTACATTAAAATAAAATATTAATAATAATAATAATAATAATAAAAACTCACACAGATAATACAAAGGAAACTACTGTGTTCTAACAGCATTTTTTAATTGAAGATTTATTTCAGAAAAAATCATTTAAAAAAAAATCCAAAGAGTGTAAACTATCATCTTACCGAAGGGCCGAATCTGTACCATTCTTGAGTTGCAGCCGAGGGGCCACACAAATTTATTCCAAAGGCCACAAAAGGTCCACTAACCGCACTCTGTACAACCCCAGTGTAGAATAACTCTGTCCAGGTCTGAACTACACAAGTGGTAATAGATTTCAAGCTGGTTTTTTGTTGTAATATAATAAATTTAACAACAGTTTTACATATTGCAAACTGTATTTTATAGAATCTGTCAGTGTTATATCTTATTACAGTCCAAGTTTGAACGGAATACCCCCCGAAATGTGGTCGAAAGCAAAAGAACAAACAGCCTTAAAGTCCCCCCGTTGGCGAGTTTTCACAAATGCAATAAGGAATCACAAACCACAAACTGTTTAATATATTCTTCACTGACATAACACGTCAGAACGTTGTGTTTTAAACAAAGTGAGAGTCAAAAGTGAAAGTAGCGGAATGGCCACTTTCTCATGCACAGAATCTGAAACTGCAAATGAAAGCTTTGGGCTTTACGAATGTTTTATATGCATAACATGCGCTGAACCATTTCCCTCTCCAACAGGAATCACGACAATAAGCAACAAACAAGGCTTATCTAAACATCTTCCTATTATTTACCTCAACAGCTTCTGCCAAAGTGGAGGGTTATTAGGACCTAACTTTTCGCTGTCTCTTTTCCTTCCTTCTTCGTCTTCTTCTTTGATCTCACAGGCGGTTGGCAAGCAGCTGAAAGTGAACATTACCGCCACCTTCTGAATCAGAATGTGAACCAGCATGGAAACCCTTTATTCTACTGAAAAGTTATGTTTTTTAAAGAACTTGTAAAACACCGTTCTTAAAATATGGTCGGAATTCAGACTAAGTAACTCAGCAAAAATGTTTGTTCATGAACCTTTGAAGAATATCTGTTTGTCTGTGATATCTTATACATCCTGTAAGTGCATGTTCAACTGTCTCCTGTGATTGACCACACTCGGAGTTCTGTAAGTTGACTTACGGTTCTGTCCAAACCACAATTCTAATTTGTAGTCTCCTCTTTTTTTTTCTCCAGCAGCCTCTGAAAAATAATTATTTGTTTGACTGAATATCATCATGCTGTGTGTTTCAGTCAAACGGACTGATAGTCTTGCAGGTGTTTGCTGCCACCTGGTGAGGAAAACTACCCATTGCAGGTACACTGAACGGACGTGCTCTCTTGAACTCTTGTGGACCACAAACACAGCATCCACATAAAGACAAATTTATAAAAAAAATAAAATATCGTTAAATGAAGAATGATGAGTAAAATGTTGCCAAAAACAACAAAGTTAAATTTATGTGTACATTAAAAATAAGTATTAGAATTCACACAAAAAAACCTAAAACAGCTGCTCACACATTGTGTGTATCTGTCAGTTCTGGATGTGCCGACTTGTAGAATTTACAGCTTTTATTTTAAGGAAGTGCTAAGTGGATATGACTGCTGGATATAAAAGTAACCAACTAACCAACACAAAGTAGTACATAACTATAAATTAAGTATAAATCAATTACACTTTATTCTTAAGCTTTAAAAAAATCTGAAACGCAAACTCATATCTGGACATAAATTATTCTCAGTGTACAGCCGCTCTGTGAAGTACCCAATTGAAAATACTCAGGACCCTGTGTACCCCTTTCCCACCTTCCAGCAGGACCTATATCCTACCAGAGCTACAATACACTTGTTTAGGTCAAAGCATGTTCAGGTTAAAATGGCCTAGTTAAACTCCAGATTCAATTAGAAATTTGTGGTAAGGCCTATGAATTAGTATTCACAGACACTCTCCATCTAAGATGCCTAAGCTGTAGCTGTTTTGTGAAGACAAATGGACAAAAGTTAATAACGATGTTCATAACAGGAGGAGAGAGACATGCCCCAAATGACTTGCAGCCATAAATGCAAAGAAATGTGGCTGTACAAAGTATAGCTACAAGAGGCATAAATTAAAAGGTAAGCCAGAATTTTGTTTGTTAGCAAATAAATAAAAAATACTGAATAGCATGTGTCATTTTAACTCTAATTATAATTAGACGTTACTTTGTGTTTGTCTATTTCATCAATCCTATTAAAATACACTGAGATTTTTTGCTAAGATGCAAGGAAATGTAAAAATGTTGAAGGGGTGTGACAATTTCTGCCAGGTACAGTAACACTAGATCTATATTTAGTAATTAGTCATGTACTACAGCAATATAAATGAGAACTGATGGCAACAACTGTATGTCTGTTTATTTGTTGCAAATAAGCAGAAACTCCTATTAAAGGATCTAACACTCCCTGCTGCTCTCATCGTCTTCGATAAACTGCGAACCAAATTTTGCCTCGGTTGGCACAACAAGAAGTTGAAGCATTTGTATCGACACACAGCAGAGTGTTATGGTTCGTACCGTGGAAATAGGATTCAGCAGCCGTGAATAAATACTATATTTGTATTGAATGTAAAAAAGAGACTCCCTGCATAAACACTAAATAGAAAATGTGTGCGCTTTTATCTCTGTGCATGAAATACACAGGATCCATGCAGCAGTATCAAAGTTTAAGGCCTCTGACTCCTACTGGACAATGAAGCTTCACATACCAACGTTCACGTGTCTGCTTAGCCTATTTACCAATCTTCTGCTGTGGGAAATGACAAATCAATATCTTATTCCAGGGCAGGTATTTGCTTTGTGTGAGAGGAGATAGCCTCTGGAGTCCTTTTCATCCAGACACAGTATAAACACGTTGAGTCGCTGTGTGTGTGTATTAGCTGTCTGAATAAATCCAGTTTTCTCTGTGCCTGCAGTGGGTGGAAAGAGCGGAGCGAATAATCATTTGTTCTTCTTATTTATTTATTTTTTTACCACCCATATGAGAGTGCTGTATACGAGACAAATGCACAATTTATCTACCTGTATGCACTTCTAATGGCCTCATTGTGAGATAAAGTGGAGCTTCTTTTCAGTCACATTCTTAAGAAGATGCGCAACTGGAGCTAAAATGCATTAATCTACTGATCTAAGAGAATACGGAGACATTCAGGGTGCTTTCATGCCACACGATGCTCCTCTGAAGTCAGTTTGCATCATATTACCGCAACACAAGAACAGCGTAGTCTGTATAGGAAATGACAAAGAACTTAGTTTGCCGCTGATCAAGCACAATCCCACTCCCACTACTTTGCTTTTCAGGCCCCATCACACTCTCTTTCGAGTGGCAAATTCCACTCATTTGTGTGTATGGTATAATAGCTCACACTCTCGACAGCCCTGATGGAGAGTGATGTGGTTTCTGTATGAGCTGCTCCAACTCCTCACCACGGACCTCTGCACCTGGAAAATTGGGATTCTTTTATTTCAGATTATGAGATGTGCATGGGAGTGTGTGCGTGTGTGTGTGTGGGGGTGTGTGTGTATGTGTGGGATCATTAATACGTGCATACAATCCAAGAGTATGCCAGAGCAGCAGCTTATCCTATTCTTGCCATAACAGAAAAATTTGATTTGCATGTAAAGTCACTGACGAGGGAAATCACTTTCCCTCTTGTGCTGAGGACCACAAGACATTGCATCTTTTTATGACACAAGCATGTGTGTAGAGTCTGGGAGAATACAAAAAGGGATGTTTATGTGGAGACATAGACACACACTAGCTAAAAGCTAAATTTAAATACAATTTTCAGAAATGCTTTACTTCTTAAGAAGCTCTAGAGCACCCTCGGCATCCATAATCCTTGCAAAGTTTTCACATTTTATCAAAATCAATGTAATATATTTAGATTTTATGTGACAGACCAACACAAGCTAACAGATAACTGTAATGTTTAGGGAAATTAAAAGCTTATTTAAAAAAAAAAAAAATAATAATGGTCAGATGTATTTTTATTCAGCTTCTTTTTCTTTTATACCACCATATGAAAAGCAATCCAACAAATGGCCTCACCAGACAAGTTGGGGCTATGTTCTTGGAGAAGTTCAAAGAATGGTTAATGTATAAAGCAATATCTCAAACTTTAAAAATTTCACATAGGTCCTTAAAGTCTAAAGGTTCAGTCAACAATATGAAAATTAATTAATCAGAGAAGTAGCCAAGAGATCCATAATAAATTTGGAAAAGAGCAGAGACCCACAGCTGAGGTGGCAGAAGCTGTGGACAGAGCAAATATTCATCATACACTCCACAAATCTGTCTTAATAAGGAGATGACAGAATTTCCTTCAACATAGGAAAATAACCCTAAACATAAAATTAGATCTACAATTGAATAGTTTTAGACTAAAGCATATATATTATTTTAAATTGATGTGCACAGATTTTCTCCATGTAATCTGACTGAGCTTCAACTACTTTTTCAAAACAAGGATGGGCAACAAATTCAGTTTGTCGACAGCTCAAAAGACAAATAAGCACAACATTTTTAATACTTGGAAAAATAAAAAAAATATACGTATCCCTATATAATGTCTAATGCATATAATACTTCAAAACTACATTTAGACACTTTTGCAAGATAGTGTAAGCATGCATTTGTGGAGATCCTACAGCAAAGCTTCGCTCACCACTTGTGTGACCTTATCTACTGAAAGATCTTTGTGTGTACATTTAGACTCCTGTGTAGTTCTAAGATCAATTCCCCCATGCCCAGCTTATAAGACACACGCTTTGTATTGCACAGGAAGTCCATATAGACATAACTACTCCCCTTTTGTCAGGGCGACTACAGCCGCAGCGAGGGGACAGCCATGTGTCTGAGTGGCTCTGACATGTCTGTTTGTTTAACATGTATTATATATGAAAGGACCAGAGTGAGTGGAGAAAAGATCACAGCAGCAGGTCAGCAGGTGGGAGGAGGAAAGTGAGCCCACTAAACAGAGTAACTCTGAGAAAAGAGTGAGACAGGGGGACAGAAGCAAAGAAAATATGTTATTTATAGCAGAATGAAAGCTATAGATGGAGAGTTTCAGTTTCCTGCATGTTGAGGCTACCTTTAATATTGTAAACTTCAATTACCCTAAACTCTAAACTTGAGAGAAGGCTATGATATTATGTCATATAAAATCTCTCATGTTAAATTATATATGAAGGGATTGTTCTTTATGGGAGGAGGACCATTTGCTAAACAACTTATAGATCGAGCCCAAAATGTAAGCGATGCGTCCATTAATGCTGATAGAAGTGTAAATAATTTATACATGTGAGTGAACGTGCTTTCTGCCCTCACTTTGAGAAAAATGTGAAACAGAGAAGCATTTTCCCTTTCTTTAATGTAATGAATGGAAAATACAGTGTGTGTGCCTGGCAGAGGAGACTGCATTACAGTCACGAAGCAGCTGCTGGTAGAAATGGGTGAGTGCAGGAAAAAGAAAAATGCTACACACGTGTGTATGCGTGTGTTTGTGTGTGTGTGTTTGTATGATTCGAATGTGATGCTGAAAAACAGGGAGTGTTTGGAGTTGAAGGTCGGAGAAGAGATGAAAAGGCAACGAGGGCAGAGTTCAGGAGTTCAGTGTAGCAAAGTGAATCACTTTACAAAATAATGTTCCTCCTGCATGAGCTCATCAGTGCTGAAGACATCAGGGGAGAGGCAGGTGAGAGCCGGTCAGTTTCCAAACTGGTCTTTGTTGAATGAAGTCATCAGTCATTGTTTGGCTCAGGGATTCTTTGCTTATCTTAAATGTGTGGCGAGTCAACCACTAGAGGGAGCTCTTATTTCTCTAATACAGTCATCTTCATCAGTACAAAGCTTTTGCTGGGGTCAAGCCATAAACCTCAGATTTCCAACCACCCAACAGGAGCTGATCTTAACCATGAGACAACAAGGTCCCCTGTGGTTAAAGAAGCCAAGCCAGGTCAAATCTCACACATGGCCTGGCTTTGGAGTTTTGGTCAGGACTCTCTTCCAAACTTTATGCCCTGGGCAAGAACAGGAGAGAGTCAGAATATAATATCATGATGTTAATTCATAAAGCAGCCCATTTTAACTTTGACTGCATATGATTTGTCAGTCTTTTTAAGTTTATGTTTTATTTTATGACTGGAAGAGCCTCCCCTTGCTTTTTAATTAGGTGTTTCTAAATAATCAGTTCTTCACATTTTTACTAATTAAAGATTTATTGGAACTTCTTTCTGTAAATATCAACAATTTATTATCAAACCTGTTTCCCATAAATGGCCACAACAAACTGCATTGCATTTTCTACATATCTAATCATATAAATTAACTGGTTACAGACAGATTTTATATAAACCTTTACACTAGAACTACATTCACCCAGTCGCACATGCAATTGCACACACATTCAAGCACAATCCACAGATTGGTAGGCAACTTGGAGTTAACTCTTTTGCCCAGGGGCACATAGACATGTGACAGGAGGAAGCTGGAATCAAACCTACAAGCTTCCCGACTTCAAGACTACCCACTGAGTCGGAGCTGTTCCTGGCTCAGCCCCACATCTTGTGTGCTGCTACAATGTTTGGTGAAAGTTCCTGTGACTGCAACTGTAATTCTAACACAGAGCAGTTTAATTGCCTTGCAAAATTATTGATTCTAGTTAAACCATTCCACATTAAGGCTGTAAAACTCAAAGTAGTTTATTGGTATTTTATGTGATAGACCCACACAAAGCAGTTTGTAACTGAGAAGTGTAAGGAAAAGGAAGCATGGCTTTCAAAGTAGACTTTCAAAATATTTTACAAATAAACTTCAAAAAGTGTTACATGCATTTGTTTTCAGTCCCCTACATTAATGCTACAATTTGCTACATTAATGCAAATTAATGTAGCAAATTGCCCTCATAAATCTCCTACAAACATATTCTCAAAATACCAACAGCTTAAGTGCTGTAACTGCAGCAAGCCATCCAATCTACAAGTATACTCATCCCCTCTGAATCTACTCTACAATACAGCTCTGCGTTGTATTGGTCAAAAACTGCAAATCATTCTTGTTTCTTGGTGTTTTTTTCCACTTCTCTGTGCACTTGATTTCCACTTTCTTTCTTTTTTGTTGTTTTGCTAAAACTACTTAAGCTGAGGCTCATCCACAGTAATGTCAACATTTTTAAAACTCAGCTTGGGCTGCATCTCACCAGAGAGTCACATGAAAAAAAAAAAAAGTTACTCTGGTATTTTATTAGCAACTCTCCATTGACAGTGCATTCTTGTGTGCATCAGAAACTATGTAAGAAATAACTACCTAGGTGTCCACTTCATGAAGGTTCTCAACAACTAGAGACTGTAGCAGAAGTAAAGCTATTATGTTTTCCTCCTTCTCTATCTTGCTCTGTTCTGACTCTGATTCCAATAAGCTATGTAAAGAAAAGAAAACAAGGAAAATTGAAATATAACTCAATTACATCAGTTTTATGGTTAACTAGTTTATTTTAGCACAAACTATGAAACTAAATAACAAATTTAAAAATAATGTGTGTATACATGTGGAAATCTCACCAGGATGTAAGCTGGCATCTTAGTTAGCACATAACTGATACAAATACAATTCAATCTGCAATCCTGCTCTGTGCACAATTGTAAACATATTACAGTGTGAACATGATGAATATATCTAAAAAGAAAATGTTAAATCTATACACGGTATTGTTGTATTTTAGGATGCATTTTAAATTGCAACTATTAAAGTATTTTTTCTTGAAAGTCTAAATTACCATTTGAACTTATGGTCATCTAATCTGATCAACAGAGGGAAAAAGCGCTTATTGCCACAAAATTAAAATTTACAGTTACATAATTTTCCATCATAATAGCTATACAACCAAGCAAATTGTCTCCAGTCTTCAGTCAGCACACAGCCACCACCCCTTTTTACTGTGGATGCACATTTCTGTTGCTGTCACAACTTCCTAATAATCCCATTAGTGCTGGGAAAATGGATAAATCTATGACAGGGTTTAAAAGTTCAGTGAATATACGTAGCTGGGTGCACTTCTCCGGTTTTCATTCTCCAAAACATAATTAAAATGGAAAGACTGATGCCTCTGAGAGATTTACTAGTGTGTGTCTGAGACAGTATATGTTTTAATGCTTTGAGCTGGTGTCTATGTCCCTGTGATTTGAAGTGCTTTTGACAGTGTCGCTCTCTTCTGTCATGTTAATATTTGTACTTACGCCTGGGTCTGTGAATGTATAATAATTTCTGGTTGTCATGATGTTTACTGACTGAGTTAAAAATGCTCTGGAGCTTTGGAGAAGAAGATAGATGAATTCAATGGTAAATGGTTCTTACTCATTTATGCCCTTTTTAGCCTAATCTAGATTCAGCAAAGTGATTTTATAAAGTATTTCCCATTTGCCCATCTGCATAAACACATATACACTTTTCTTTACTATTCATTTGCTCTATTGAGCCTTTTTCCCCACTAAGACTTGAACTGATCAACATGAGTCTGAAAGGTTGGCCAAGTTGTTGGGCTGTTTTCTGTGTGAGTTTTCTGTGATTTTATTGTAAAACCTAAAACTTCTAAAATGGATAAATCAAATACATGTTTTTGAAAGATAAATTCCCAGAAGGAGAACTTGGCAAATGAAGCTTAGTGCCCACCACAGTCATGGGAAATCCCCCTGGTACAAAAGTGTTTACCAGCCTTAAAATGTATTTCAGCCTTAAAATGCATTTCTCTTTTTGCAGTAGAAAAATGAAGTAAAGAGAATGTGACTTGTGTACATTTTCGGAAAAATGTCCCTGGTTACAAAATCACCAGAAACCACACTTATTGGCACCCTTCTGTTAATACCTTCTACAGTGCTCTTGTGCTCCACGATAAGTTGAACATGCTGGCTTAAATATGTTGTAATTTTCCTGTTAACTTAAAAATTCCTTTTGTGTTATGTCAAAAACCTCATAATTACTTCAAAAATGTTGTATTTTTAGGTGACCTGAAGTCACTGTTGTGATATAGATAGCTTAGGTTCAAAATTATTAATTCATTCATTTTACAAACCTACGAATGTTCTGAAGTGGTGCAGCCAGAGACCTGATTTCAATCTGATAGAAAATTTGAGGAAGGAGCTTAAAATCAAGACGATGAAAAGGAAGGAATCTAACCTGACAGACTTGGGGCACATTGGAAATGTTGAACGATCAAAAATCCCAGAAGAAAGATGTAGAAAGCTAGTCGGAAATTACAAGGGTTTGATTGCTGCAATGCTAAAAAAAGAAGACATTTCCATTAATTTTTAAGGTGGATATAAATAACTTTCAGTGGGTCATTCAACAGCAAACATTTCAGTTGAATAAAAAATAGTTTGACATCTAAATCTGCCACGGATATGAATAATTGTGAGCCTAACTGTAGAAAACAAAACAGCTTGTTTGCCTTTCTTTAACTCAATCTCTCTTGAACTCGACATCAAGAGATGTCGAGTTCAAGATGCACCAAGTAGATGGTTTTGCTTTGATGGAGTTGGTAAAAAAAATACACAAGAATGTTCTGCAAGCAGAATTATTCTCTTCGAATCTTCAGCCATTCACAGAAAAATAAATACCAGCCATCCCGCTTTGCAACCCCAACCAAATCTCCATCAAAACAGGCCATTTTCAGTGTTTTAGGTTGCAGCTTCCTGCCCATAATGAAGGGGATTTTGAACAGGCTAACGCACAGTAAGCAGAAGCAAAAGAGTGCAATGCTGTTCGCACTGAGCAGCCAACTGGCAGGCTTATGCCAGTTGTTGACATCCAGAGAGTAAGACTAAGGGAAGAGAGAAGGAAACAATACAGCTCAGGTTTGTAGCGCAAATTAAAATATGAATGTTGGTGCTAGGCTGGCATACAAGTCCTATCATGGGGAATGAGAAAATTAAATTACACTGGGCCTTTCTGGGTTTGCTAATTATCCACATCAACATGCATCTTACCAATCTCTCCCACACAGGTCAGCCACATTGAACAACACTGAATGTGTGTTGGTCTATTCTCTATGGTCTGTGGAGGCAGAAAAATATAAAACACGAGGGATGACTTGATCATTATTATCAGACATAATTTAGAAGGAGGACTGAGCTTTTAGTGGTCAGCTATTAAATTAAAGCAGCATAACAGGCATAAGTTTAAGAAACGTAAATTTTTCACAGCATATCTGATCAGTGTGAATGCATACTTCAGCCTTCACCCACATCCATACATATGGAAAAACTATTTAGGTTGGGTCTCCATAGACCTCCATGCTTTACCCAGACTATCACTTAGTGTCTGGCTGTGGCCTGCTCTATTCCTCTGTTGGCTGCAGGAAATGGAGCATTATGCAACCATGTGCCTACCTCAGGTCATTAAGATGCCCTCACTCAGCAAAACTGGCACATCTGTGCTTGCTGATCAGCGTGGCCCTGTGGTTGGTTGAGGGGATGATAACTGCACGCTAATTAAAAAGCCATTCATTGGAGTGAAAGGCCAATTAAAGGCCTAATATTTGATAAGGCTCTCGCCTCACTCAGCAGTAAGCCCACCTGGGAAGTATTTATTAAATGTTAATGGAGACTGTAATTAATATCTAGAGCGGATTAACGAGGAAATGAATATCATTCTCGCGTACAATAAGAAGGAGAGAGCTGGTACAGAAGAGAGGCAGGGAGAACAAGCACAAATGAGGAACAGATAATGGAGCTCGGCATTTTGCTCCAATGTTGAAGGCTGCCATGTGCACAGGAGGCTCATAAACAGATGTGTTACTGAACCAGAGCATAGCTGCCATGTGGCATGACAATTCTTATTTTTATCACACACACACAAAAAAAAATTCTTGTTACTTTTCAGATTTCTGAATATTCCAACTACTTAGGTCTTAATAACTGGGACCTGCTAATAAAAATGTGCCTGTAGAATAAATTTAATTTAATAATAGTTTATTTATACAGCACCAAGTCACAACATGCCATCTTGAGACTCTACAAAAAAAATTATTCAAACCAGTCATACAGACATGTTCCAAGTAATTTACATACATATGAATCTACTCTCAAAATGTTTTTTGGCATGTTACATATTTTTATGTATTTTATTGCTATTGATTGCAATACAAATACATAATACAATAAAAATACATAAATTGTACGTATTTTAAAGTATAATTTTTGTTACACAAATTTGGAGGTTGCAAGGTTGCTTACATGAATATGTAGGCATGAAAATTTATGTATTCCCACTGTATTTTGTATGTACTTAAATGCATAGAAATGCCCAAACAGGCCAAATTAGCTGCATCTACATACTCTTGGTGCAAAACATCAGCTACAGACTTGTTCTGATCTATGTCTGTGTGCACATAGATAGTCAAATAAACTAATATCTATTTTTCATTTATTTCATTTTCATTTAGTAAATGAGAATGAAATAAATATCACAATGTAAGACACCCTCTGAGAAAGAATGAGGATTTTTCTGTTTTCTGGTACAGCTATATATATTTGATTTTGATATAAAACTTTAATGCGAGTTGTCAACGGCAGGCTTATCTCATTCCTCTTTGCTTTGAATCATTGTCATGGAATATAAGACCTGACTACGTCTCTGTACCACATCATAAAAGTCAAGGTTGTTGTGTGTTCACTGATACAACTGTCTTCATATTTCTGCCTTTGAACCAGTCCTCTTCACATCACTGGTTCTTTTACTATCTCTATTGTACTGACTGACAGTGGAATTGTTTTCTTAAAGCGTATAAAGCTTTTCACCCTGCTTTATTTATTGTGACCTTTTCTGCCCTGAGACTCTGCTGGTGTTTCACCTCATGAGGTTTTTGCTTTGCGCGAGAAATAGCCAAGACAGTTTTTGTTTTTTTTTCCCAGCAACTCCAACTTTCATTTGTCCTAATCAGGACAAATAAAAGACAGTATGAAATTGCAGATTCTCATTCATGGTGATTATGAAATAATTAAAAGATAAACAATATGTCCTTTGAAATAATAAGCATCATTATGTGGAGTGTGATTCTCACTTTTCCAATAATAGACTTAAGTTTTGCCAAGTATGGTACACTGAGTAAAGTATGTGCCATTTTCACATGGGACTAAAATTAACATACAAAAAAACAATCCTGCATCCCAACCTTTCATTTATTGGTAGATGCTTTGAACTAAATAAAAGGAAATGCTGGAAAAACATCGATGAATATAAAATTAAAAACCTCGACAGAGATTTTCTGTTGAATTTGAATATGGATATTGACCTGGGAATTGTAACGCACTCTCCATCCACGCTCCTTGAGCTTGAGTTATTCTGCAAAGAATGCACAAGAATTTCTCTTTGGTTCTGCAGACACTGCATTTGCAGTAAAAAAAAATGCTGTTGACACAGGGGTGAGTGAAGGCAAAAGTATGACACAGTTGGCAGTTTTTCTATTGTAGGAAATGAAAACAAATGTTGTCTTCCACTTCATAATTATGTGTTGCTTTGTCACATAAAATTACAGTAAATAAAGTGAAGTTTGTACAAGATGTGGAAAAGAGTTCAGTGTGTCAATACTTTTTGACTGTAATCAAAAAAATCAGCTTCGACTGCAACATTTCAACAACGTTATGCAACGTCCTGCTGTCTAATTTACATGATAAACAATGTAAGCATAATGATTCTTGAGGATATATAAAATATTGAGGCTTTCCTGTCTGATCCTGAGTTTGGATCTCCTTCCACTTGGTTACTTGTTGCTTGTGCTGCGCTTCGTCTGAAAGACTGTCCTTATACACGTTCCTCAGAAGCTGGCCCCCTTCTAGATGTAGAAATTTTTCATAATCGTCTTCCTGGCTCTCCTGAGCATCACACAGCACTGGAGAGACTCTGACAACGAAGGACAGGCTCAGTTGAACTGTAGATAACACACATGCCACAATGATTTCCCCTTGGAACAGGCTTCTCTTACTCTCCCCTTTTCCTCCTACAAATAGCTTTGTTTGTTGCTGCCAGCGTGAACTAAGTGATGCTCTGGCCACAGTGGTTGTTTTCTTTCATTTACCTCTTACCCTGATGAGCATCTTCAGAGCTGCTTTTGACCTTGTTTACATCCCTCCCACAAGCCATTAGGATGTAGGTTATGTGTCTTCATTACTGATCGCTGCTCTATTAGCCAAGACTAATGGACATGTTTACCGAGAACGGACATGCCAATAGAAGTAAAAATGCTAAAGCAAACGGTCTATCGGATTGGTGGTGGGATTAAAATTGTGGCAAAAGGTTGAGGTTAGAGTTATAAACTGCTGAAATTAAAGTGTCCGGCAATGACTTTAGTCGGTGTCAGCTGTTGACCACTGGGGTAAAGGATGAGCTTACGAATCAGCAAAGTAATGTTTTTATTTAATCTGGTTGTTAATCTATGACCAATCTGTGTGGGATTTAGACATTTCTGACAAGTGTTCATGTGTATGTGGAATGAGAAGTGACATTAATGCCATGAATAAAGCAGATGCCAAAAACTATCTTATTTAAATGATCTATTAATGATAAAGAGAGTCTGATTATGAGCTTTGCATCAGTGCACTATACACACACATACACACACACCCACCCACTGCCTCTTTGACATGTGTACTGTGTGTAAGATTTTCATTATCATGGCAAAGCATTCACAGCCTTCTATGTTTTCCACATATTTTTTGTGAAGTTAAAAGTATGGTTATATTTTTAAGAGTTCCCCCAACCTTTGAACATCTCACTAAGCACTGCTCAATTCATTATTTGAAAAAGGAAAATAGATTGACAGACACAACTGCAAACATGTAAGGTGAACATTAATCAGAGAAGCAGCCAAGAAGCAAAGGGTTATTCTGAAGGAGCTGCAGAGATCATAGTTGTCCTATGAAGCAGGAATCATAGGACAACTGTCAGTCTTACATTTCAGAAATCTGACCTCTCTGAGGAAAGTAGCAAGAGTAATGCTATTGTTCAAAATAACAATGGATAAGTTGTTGTGTTGTCTTCTGTGTCGCATACAAAGAACGTATGTAGAAAAAGGTCAAAGTCTGGTCAGAAGAATCTAAAATTAATTTATTTGATCTAAGTATTAGGTACCATGTGTAGTGGAAAATTAATGTTGATAAACATGGTGATGGCAGAATTATGCTGTGGAGATATTTTTCAAAAAGAACTGAGAATGGGGTGGATGTACATCGGCCTTGCACATATAGCCAGAGCTATAATGGCATATATCCATGTTTTAGAAAGCCCTAGTCACAGTCTTGTTCTAAGCCCATTTAAAAATCTGCAGGAAGATTTGAAAACTGCAGCTTAGACGCTATCAGTCAAATCTGTCTGAGTTATTGTGCAGAGAAAAATGGTCAGAAATCATGAGCTACTTTGTGTTGGTCTATTACATAAAATCCCTAAAACATGCAAGTTTCTGATAGTGACCAAATCTTAAAAACATCTACTGTATGTACAGGAATATATAATAGTGCGATTTGTGACATGTGACTAAAGAAGATACTGGTTCATTAAAATAAGAAAAAAAACATCAACTTTCCATTCAGTTTGGCATAAAATTTGTAAATGACATACTGAACAGCAGTGCTATGGATAAATGATTTTGTGTCTCTCTGTTATCTGCTTGCATGCATACGCATACACACATGCACTTGTTAGGTTAAGGCAATGACTTGAAAGGGGAACGCCATCTTCTGGGCGTAGCTCAGTTAGAGGCCTATAAAGAAATAGAATCATGTTTGGGGTCAGTCTTTGTCACTTGGTAGTGGTCCATCGCTGAAACGGTAAACAATTTCTCTGTTTCCATAGATTGTTATTCCTTATTTGGACCGACGATTTTGACTCGGTTTTCTTGGTTATTCAATACGATCCTTCCCATAAAAAGAGTCCAGAGGAATAGCAGGAAAGCAGAACTTTTGCATTCCTCCATGTAAGAACATTTGAAGTACACCTCAGAAAATAGTCATTGTTTCAATACTAGATGTGTTTGAGTGACAACATGGCGAACAACCTGCAGAAGTAAAGAGTGTGTGTCTCTGATTCCCTTTTATTGCTTAATAAGATCCACAGGCATGCGCTTGAGGGGAAATTCATTGGTTCCGTGGTCAGTTAGTTGTATATGTGTGGGGAGCAGCATCAAAACCACAATATCCAGTAAATCAGTCAGACACAGCAGACAAAGCACTATGTTAACAAGTTGTAGTAGAGAGGCTAGGAAGCCATGATGGATGTGTTGGGGGTGGAGGGCACCATTAAAGGATATAAAGCACGAAAAGGGAAGGAGGGGGAATCAGTAGGAAATGGCTGTTGAACGGCTCTCAGATCAATACTAATAACCACACACAGAGAATGACTTCCTCTCATCCCATATAACTCACACAGAGGAGACGAGATGGAAGAACACACAGCGGACAGAGAAATTAGAACATGGAGGCCGTTAGAGGGGAGGCAGAGGAAAGAAAAATATGTGTGAGGTTGAAATTTGTCTATTTGCAATCTCTGCTGCTCTCGTTCTTCTAGTTCTCTCCCTTTTATTGTTTAATTAAAGGGCAGCGAGCAGTAGAGGAGTCACTTTATCACTGTGAAAAAGCAGCACCACCCAATGCCACCTGCCGGCTTCCTCACCGAGCTCACAGAGTCATATTCGGAAGGCTGCAGATCTGTGTGTGTGTGTCTCTCCACGTGAGTGAGTATAAGGAGGGTTGGAGAGCTACGCAATTTGTGGAGAATTAGATTGTTCTAAAAGCATCTCTCAATAAGAAGCTGGTGAATGCGTTTGCCCTAATGGCCTGCCATTTTATATTTCTTTAATGAAGTTACAGAAGAGGAGAAAATGGTGAACCCGGCCACACTCCGCTATACATGCTCAGGGCTCTCCATTTTCCTCCGAAAGCGAAGTGTCGGCCTTGACCTCATCTAATTCAGTCTGCCAGAGAGAAACTGAAGCCACATATTGTTTATCTTCTAACACTTGAGCACACAGAGAAATTCAGCTCTCTCTGTGCTCTGTGTGTGTGCGCGCATATTTATTTTTGCAGAGCGTCTTTGTAGGTGTGAGCATATCTGTTTGCATGATTATGTCAGCTGAACTCGCCATGGCAGTATCAAAGCATAATAATGTGATCCTGACTTATTTCAGAGTGACAATCCTATTTCTCCTGGGCTCTGCTGCTCAGGTTTCACACCTTGCTTAAACTCAGACATATTCATGCTCCATCAAGTGGAAAGTTCCCTCATGAGAGTTTGTGTTTGCGCGCGAGATAAGGGGAGAAAGACAGAGAGACGATGCTCCGGAATAAAGTAAGGTCTTATCTAATGTCAGATGAGAAAACTAAGCACAGATGCAGATATTTTAGTGCTTCATGTTGTCTGACAAATGGAATAATGAACAGCAACTCTTTCCATTGGTACCAAATGTGACGAGCAAAGGTAATATATTTCTCCAAAACACACACGACTCTTACAATGTTCTTTACAGAACATTTTTGGATAATTTTACGAGTGCTTGTTTTGGAAATGATCTGACCTGCGCGGATTGTCACATGGGAGTTGACTGCAGTGTCTCCGGCTGCATATGTAGAGCCAAATATGAGGACAGAGTTTTCATAAACTGCTCATTATGGTGGAAGGCAGGAACAGATGGCCCCCTTAAAAGCCCTGTCTGGAATCTGCTTCCGGCAACAACCACCAGGACATATTGTGTGCAATATCGTTCATGGATTACTTTGGTTAGTAATAACCCTCTGGTATGAAAAATTAATATATATAAATCTCCACTTAAAAAGCAATATGCTACAATTAATTCAAGTCCTTTCGGTTGTCATGAAAGAATCCCTGTGTAATATAGGCAGAGAATTTGCTCCCAGCACTTTGCGCTTAACAACTAGGCATGAAAGAAATATTCATATGTCCATAAGGACTGAAATCCCTTAAACTAAGAGCAAATGGAGGTTTTATCTGGATAAAAACACATTTTGTATTATAAAGCACAAAATCTGGCTCACTAGGACTTCTAATATATAAATGATCTCTGGGAGAAGGTAATAACTGTGTTTCAAACCTGAGCAAGAAAAAACATTAAAAAAAAAAAAATTCTGAAATCTAAGTTTGTGCACCATGATTCTCACATTTATTAGCATCCTCAGTGAAGATGTGTGAAGAAAAATCCTCAATAGAAGTTCTTCATTTATTGTAGTAACAGTATCTCAAAAAGGAAGTTTGCTGCAGATTTCCCGCTGTGAGCTCTGGGATTCTTATTCCACTTTTCTTACATTTCTCCTCACTATATGTCATGGAAAGATAAACTTGGGCCCTCTGCTTTGCTACAGCTCTTTTATTGTCTTAATTATTGGCCCAATTGTTCATAAATTGCCTTGAAAAAGTATTCTGCTTAGATGTTTTAAAATTTGTTTTCATTTTACAATCACAAATATATTTGGGTATGTCTTTTGCTGGGATTTGATGTAACTGGTCAGCACAAATGTACCACATTATTGTGAAGTGAATGGAAAATAGCACATTTGTTCAAGTTTTTATACATAAAAGATAGAAATAAAGAAGTCACCTGAATTTAGTATAAACCAAACTGTTTTCATTTAAGAAAATTGTCAGATTACATTTATTAACAAACCATTATGGACAAAAAAAGCACACATTAGACAGAACAGTCATAAAGTTGCAAGAAATAGGTAGGGGGGCTGTATTTTATAGCAAATTAATTAGGAATTTATATGAAGTCATCTGACACATTTCTTCATTTATTTTGATGGATGACACTGAATATTTCAGTGACACACATTTCATTGTCATCACCTTCTAAAACTCATGTGCTGATCAATAGTTTACCATTAGCCAGAGCTTTTCTCTAAGGCTATGCTCAGATGATGCTATACCTTATCAAACAACAACGCTACAGTTCACATCGACCCATCCAATTCAATTATTTAGTCTCCAGTTATAGGATTTATCTGCATATTTTACAGACCTATTGGCTTCAGCTATCCATCCCCGCCTTCCGTTCATCTGTCCTTGTCTTTTATTGACTTAGCCTGGGCTAAATGAAGCTGTTATTGAGTCCAGCAGAAATTAGATTGACCCAAACACACCTACTCAAATACAAAAAAATGGGATAATGATCAAATATTGCACGTCTACAAATTACAGGAGAGATAAAGAGTCCCAGGCTATTTGAAAAGGGTCAAAATAAATAATTTAGGTTGTTTTATCATGCATAGATTGGCTTACTGAATCCACTTTAGGGGTCAGAGTCTGGTTTATTTGCTGAAGGTGTTCTTATGGTCAGAACCTTTAAAAAGCAGATCTGCTTTCAATACAGCTAGTTTGTTGTAATAAAATTTAATATATAATCAAAAGCAGTGTGGAGAACCTTTACCAAGAAAATGAGGTAGAAAATTGCTTCCGTGCTTTCTTCCATGAACATCCTTAAAACATTTTAACATGTAAAGCATTTAAATAATAGGGTATTGGTTGCTAAAATATACTGATGATATCTTTTGGATGTCTGCTTTGCTGTGTGTTTATACCCTTATCCTTGGCTGATCAGACTGTAGGATATGCCCACTGGGTTTCTGCGGCAGCTCAATAAATTCATAGCTTCTGTGAAATGTCTCAGAAGCTTTCTTTACAGCAGCTATAAATATCCATGTCCCAGTGTGGAAGAGAAATACTTGTCCTCAGTTGCTTTTCTTAAAAAAAAAGAGAAAAGAAAAAAAAAGAAATGTGCTATTACTAGAGATTGTTGTTAGTGGTTTTTGTGGCACATGGATCTTGGATGGAGTTCAAGCATAATGTAAAAAAAAAAAGAACTCTTCTCTCACCGACACCCTGTTCCCCTGTAGGGGTCAGAGGCTGTTAATCTCAACCTCGGGTCCTCTACAAGAGACCTGAGTGCTTCAGGGCCGTCCGCAGTATCACTGCTTTTACAAGGACTGCAGTTTTCTGAACTGAAATCTCTCAAGTTTCGCTAGAAATCTGTTGCTTCTTTGGAGCCACTTCTCTGAGGGAAAAGAGCTGAGTGGAAACACTTTTCTTATGACTGAAACAAGGTGAGATAAGCACTTGTTGATTACTGTTTGCAAAACAGATTAGTCTGATTAAATGAGGAAATTGACTAATCAATATAAAGAAAAATACAGAAAAATAAAAACAATAACAGCATTAGTAAAGATTAAAGTATCCTAAAACACAATTTCAGGGGGTTTGCATTAGCAACAGAAGATCCAAACCCAAGCGTCTTTTGATGTTACACTAAACATTTGTCCCGTCATGATTAGTGCACCCATTCTCCTTTCTAGCAACTGATTGTTTTTTTTTTCCAGTATCAACCACTTCCTAAAAACTACCAGCTAAATACCTGGCAAAGACTTTTCTACCCATAATTATGTATTTTTGCACAATCATTTTTTCAGCCATAAATGTCCTTTTGGAAGTTTGTGGATATGGGTTTGTACTGACCCTAATTTGTCTCTCAACATTCTCCTCCTTTTGAAGTACAGTTCCATAATGATTTCTAAAAAATTTGTTTGCATTTGGTTTGTTCACTTTAAATGGAAAAGAAAAATAGTTTTTTTCAATTTGGCACCAAATTTGATATGAATGATAAGCCTGGGAAGTGTTACATAAATGTAAGTAAATAGGGGCACCTAATCAGTGCCATGTCATCATATCATTCACACATGCAAAAACAGCAGTCAAATACAGAAAACGGTGACTAGAAATCATTTTTCCACCATTGCTTTGGCACCCGCTCTATTGCAGCACACCTATGAGTCACATACTGTATAATGCATACCTACTTTTTGTGCCACACCTCACAAACAAGTGGTGGTTCTCAATTTTGCGAAAAGAAGTTACTGTGAAAAGTAAGAAAATTTGGGTTTCTAAGCTTCTTCTTTGTTGAAACAATATTTTTTGGTGGTGTATTACTAGAATATTTGTTTGTACATCCTGGCACATTTCTAATGAAAATCTAGGGGTTGAGCAGTCCAGGTGAGTGTCCAAGTTGTGGCCATCAAAAACTTGTCAAATCTCTTTGGTAAACAGTTGTTGTTACTGACTATTTTTTGGTGTCATTTGTTGAGATTAAGTCATTGAAGTCTTAAGACGTATTGGTGATTTGAAAATGTATTAATTTCAAAAGCAGGAGTTTGTGTATCTGTGGAGAAGCTGTACACAGCAACATGAGGTTGGTAACTTCTCATGTTGGTCACCAGCTTGGTCACATATTGCTTTGGGATGGCATAGAAATGATTTTTTGTCTTTTTGACTATTTTTTACTCTATTCTCACCATTGAATATTTTTCTGATTTTGTTGTAGCTGGGTGAGATATTGATTGGCTATTTTTCTTTTCCTGCAGCAATCAAAATGTAGAATTAAAATTATTCTTAATCATGTGTCTTCCACCTCACTATGGGCTTATAAAAATTGCACACAAGACAATTATATCTAATCCAAATATCCGTATACAAGTTGACACAAATAATGATTTCCTCTGTTTTTTGAATCTTTCATTTCTATCATTTCTGACTTATTTAGTGCATAGATCCTTAATATTTAAATTAAATCTAATCTAAACACAGTCAAAATAAAATTTCTCTCTGTACAAGCAAGTCAAGCAAGCAGACTTGCTTGATTTGTTATTGCCTTTTTGTCTTGTTTCAGAAAGCCTTAGTTCTGTTGGCTACCCTGATGTTTTGCACTCTTAGATGTTTGTGATTTTGATAGTTTACAAATTATATGAAATCACACAAAACACAGAAAATACATAAGGCAGCATATGTTGCACAGCAACATTTGACAGTTGCTGCGCAAAGTTCTGCAGTTTGTCTGATTGGAAATAAAAAAAATTAAATACCATAAAATTTTAAAAGATGTGAATATTCACAGACGATTGTTAACTTCGCCTGCTCACAATCTGAGCAGGCGAAGTTCAGATTGTGAAAAAAGTTTAGCAACACCACTGAGAACAGGAAAAGAACCCTGTAAAATTTGCTTGCAAAAAAAAAAAAAAAAAGACTAGAGCCAAGTCAATTTATTCATCTCATATGAGCAACAAAATGTCCCACTAGATTACTGACAAAAATGAGTCTGAGAGAAATGCCTGGTTCATGCAGGAGTCTCAAGCCTTTTCTGTCTACACCCCCATGGCTGGGAGGCTGGGCCTGCCCGTTCACTGCACATATCCCTAAGGAGGCGTTGCTAGACTGGCTTGGCTGACAGGATACAGAGAAAGCAGATCTTCTGTGAGCCTTCTTTGTTCAGTTCTGAGCTGAGGTACAATCAGTTCTGCTTGCAGAACAGATAAGGATATGTAATAGCAGGGATATCATAAGATATCGGAAACGGAAACACAATTCAGATACATCAGATATGATATCATTTTGGGACAAATCATTTCTACTTTAAGACAACTAATTTTGTCACACCATTTTACTCGTCAAATATTCATTGTAGTCTGCAGCCCGCGCTGAACAATGTGGGCATGTTGCTTTGGGGAAATGTACCATCTAAATGTGCTATGAAAATTTGTAGTGTATGAAATCATCTGTTAAAGTTCAGTCCTTGAACTGAGAGTAGTTGAGTTACCTCTTCGACATGGAGTCCTGCCAATTTAATCCTAATTATTTGATTCTGCTGGGCCGAAGCTGAGCCACATGTGAAAGTCGCAGGACACTGAGCATCAAAGCCTGGAGCTTGACATTTATTATCTAAAGGGTGCAGAGTCTCAAACCTAATTGAACATGTAAAAGTTTATATTTGTGAGAATCTGAAAGACACATACTACAAAATGAGTTTAGGAAGACATGTTGAAAAGTTTCAGTGACATAACAATTGTTTTTTTAAAGAGTATTTTTAAGATTAGCCTTGATTAAAAATGCTTTGTTGAACTGGTATACTGAAACAAATCATTGTTGAAAATAAATATGCACACACACTAGCGATTAAAAAAGTGTCAAGACAAGTATTATCACGTGCTTTAATGTATTCTCAAATTGTTCTGCTTGATTTGAGTTTGATTCATTTCCAGCAGATTTTCGTAGTAGCAGGTGCAAATGATGTTTAAAATTCACCCCATTTTACAGATGATTACCTTACAGAATGCAAGACAGACTAGTTTTATTCAGATTAGTGTGTATGGGTCTGTGTGTGCGTGCACTCACTCTCGTGCTTCCTGAAGTGGGTGTGGACCAAGAAACTAATGGTGACTTATTAACATCATAATTCAGCCAGGCAGGACAACTAATCACAGAGACCTCAGATAGACCAGCCACAAGGCGTGATGGATGAAGCCTCAGTCAGTGTGTGTGTTCATGTTGATGTGCATGTGTATATCTATGGATGTATGTGCTTGTATGTAAGCGACTTTGTGCATTAGTGATAGATGGCTTGTGCGGGGTTCCTTTCACACCGAGATGTCTCCTAATCAGTCTTAATGATTTGACTCCATTGATGAGTAGCATGGATCAGAATGGGGCAGCAGGAGAGGGAACAAAACTTTGAAACAGGAAACGCACACGGCCGAAATCCTGCCTGCTTCAAAAATTGGAGGCATTCAGGCTCAAAAACAAATCACTACGCCTTGTGAGTGCGTCCGTCTGTGTGCAGCTCATTAGTGTCTCATTTCTGTGTTTTTGTATGTATTGGGTCTTTTGAGCTCAAAATTGGCTATGCTGAGGTTGTTAGTCGCAAGGTGATCTATAAAGGAGCATATGAGCCTCCCTTCTCCTGTCTTCTCTGAGTCTATCTATCTCTGAGCCCCCTCCCTTTGCGGTGCCACTCATCCATCTTTGACCCAGTCAGGGCTGTTTACACTCATTTACCTCCAGCTGAGGTGCAGCAGTGCAAGCTTTGTGATATTTATAGACAAAGAAAGAACAGGAGTAAACAGGATGCAGCGAAAAAAAAAAAAATTGGTCCGAGAGATCAGACGATTATAGAAAGACCCAGACTGCCATCCCGGCTTCTGCTCTCTTCAACTTGCAGTTATTGTAACTAATGTCAGCAATGAAATTACTCGGCTTGGATAATTTACCACATGTCTGATAGGAGTTATTCATAACATGGACGTTTCCCCAGCCTTCCTCTTTTTCTAGCTCTGTCCCTTAGCAAGCAGCAGGGGCCAGCGGAAGAAAGGAAGAGACAAACTGAATTAGTGTTCTTTTCATCATCCGTGACCAGCGAGCCGTCTGATAACCCTGATCTCATTATGAACGCTAATTGTTAAGTTCCCCCTCCTCTCATCCTCCCTTCCTCAGCATACACACATTAAGAACTAAAGTAGTGAGGCTCATCTCAGTGAGATGAAGCCTCACTTTCACTCTCTATCTTGTTGTTCCTAAGTATTTACTTCCTGCCCGTTAAAAGCGTCGACTTCAGTTCCAATATCCATTTCTACTATGATCATTTTTAGCAGCAACATAACAGATTTATGAAAGTCTGAATGCAATCTGGCAAATCTTTTAGCTTTCACGTTTCAGTCTCTTTGAGGTCTGTTATGTACATCCTGTCTCCTTTCTGTTAAATAATTAGCAGCACCTTTGTGGGGTAGGGTTAGATATATTTTATGAGGATTTTATATGACAGAGTGAGGCATTTCTCTGATGCTTTAGTAAACCAACAGCTTCATAAAGACCACAGAACACAGCAGAGAGACAGCGATAAAGTTGTGTGGGCATTCAAATCAGGTTAGGCTGTAAAACATTATTTCAGTCTGAAGTATAAAAAGTATTCATCCCTTGGGTATTTTGCCATTTTTATTGCTTTTACAAATCACTCTTGCCAAAAATAAGTCTAGTTTAAAGATTGCTGCAAGCAAGTCGGTTAGATGCAGCAAGCACATACAAATTTTGCTCTTGTCAGATGTGACCAAAATTAAAGATTTTGTTCTACATGCGGAACATGGCACAACACAATAAACATTATCCAAAAGAAACCTGGAGAAAGTATCATGGTGAGACCCTACACATATATCCAGAGGTACAATGGAATGGCTTACATAGAAGCCTATTCTTGTGTGAAAATGGTCCAGTCAAAGTCCAGAACTGAATTCAGTTGAGAATCCTTTGTAGGACTGAAATACTGCTGTTCACAGGGGGCTCTCTATTTAATCTGATCTTAAGCTACTTAAACAAAACAAATGGGCTAAAACGTTTGTGAAAACACACTCCATTGAACATGATTGTATTTGAAGGTGTCAGAGTAAAGAGGGCTAATTACACATGCATGCAACATTTTTTCAAAGCCGTAATGCAAAGGTTTGGGTTTTCTTTTGTATTGGTGTCATGTCTGTATTTAGTACAGAATTACTCTGTACTAAATACAGAGTAATTCCTCTGTGTTTAGTTTCTTAGTTTATTCTTTTGTTCTGTAACTTATATACATTACATTACAAACTACACAATGTACATTTGAATTTATTTGTCTTTCTGAGTTTAGTTTTGCAATATTAAACTGCCTCCCTTTGCCTGCATTTGGGTCCCCTACAACCATCAGCCCTGTTTTGTGACATTTATTTTCAGTTGAAAATAACTTTCAAATTACTTACTGCTTTTCATCTACTTGACACACTTTGAGTTTGCCTGTTTTATGAAATTCCAGTAAAATACATCAACGTTTGTGTTGTACTGTATTCTTGAATTTGTATTTTCAGTAGATATAATGTGACAAAACTTTTACGTATAAATTCTTTTGCAACACAGTACACAAGTGCAGAATGGTTCTGCATTTGTGCACCTTGGTTCTTTCCTCTCAATTTTTCCTGAAATTTAATCAATTCTTCCATTCACTTTTTTCTTCAAACATTCTTTTTTCATTTCTTCTGTCAAATTATGCGCTGAATGTGGGACAAGGATGCATAAGCAGTGTTTTGATTATTGGTTTCATCCATGCTTGTGCTATGAGTAATGACTACCAGTTTTAATGGGGATCTTACCAGTGTCCTGCTATTAATTATGGCTTGATTAGAAGAAGAAATTAATCTAGTGGTGGTCCGCCCAATCAATAATCCATACAAGGGCTCCATTAAGCAACAAGGGCTGAGTCTACACTGTGTGATATATGTGTTGAAGATTCAAGGGGAGTCAAATGGTTCTCTTAGACTGCAGGTGATTTTCACCCCTCGTCAACACGTGACATGTATGTGTTTTCATCCTTATACCTATGAAATTCTGTTGCCTCTATCAGTGTCTTGTATAAACATACACTGCACATACATATATACTTTAATGTGGATTAAACAGATGGTATTTTGCAGACCTAAGGCAGGGAAGACTGACATCCTACAATTTAGTCTGACAAGACTGTTTTCAATCTTATTTTAACTTGCAACTTATAAATAAAGGTTGGCAAGAAACCCATTTTGTAAATGTAAAAAAAAAGCATTTAGATGGACAATTAATTTTAGCAATTAATAGAGTCTAGTTGTAGATGAACCTATCAAATTAGAAAACGTCAAAATGGCTCTGTATGAAAGGATGAAATATTAATGACCTAGTTTGCATTTGATTTAAAATTAATGAGGCTTCAAAAAGAATGCAAAATGAAAGTGTATTGTAAAAATGCATTCAAGCAATTTGCGATATTTTGCTCTCATTAAAGAAGTGTTTGTCAGTTTCTTGTTTCTTGCTGAATGAAGATAAATGTTGACCATTTTAATATTGAGATAAATAACGCAAAAAGTGGGTACAGCCTTCAAAACAGTAATACTTTTATTTTTTGTGTAACTAGGTTGTTGTGTTTTGCATACTTCTACCCAGGTCCCTCTTGAAAATGAAATCTAGATCTCAACAGGGTTTACCTATTTAAATAAAGGAAATAAATAAATATATAAAAATATACAGGTCAAAACACAAAAATAGAAAAAAAAGTTTAAAGTGCTTGTATGTTTATTTTGGGATTGCAAATTAAATTGACCTTTTTAAATGCTTGATTAAGAACAAAAACACTGTTCACTTTAATCAGCATGGATAAACTTTTTGAGTGTGAATGTGCAAGAATCTATACTTGGTTAGAAAGAGGCACAACATGAATGTGAGCTTGAGAATTTCCTCTAAAGACTGAAAGTGCTTATTTTAATCCTGTAAATTGTTTTCACTGTTCATTTGTTGAAGTAAATGTTTTCCACACAGCCTGTATGAACAGTAATAATAAAAACCCATTCCCTAATTTTATGACACTGAATATGTTCCACACTTTATTCCTATGCAATTCCACTTGGGAATAAAGGAGCCAATAAATCCAACTTTATCTTCTACTGTCTATAAACAAATTTCTTATATAAGAATTGTGAAAACTACTCAAAGGAGCTGTTTTCTGTTTTGTCCAGTCATTTCAGTGTGTGAATATATGTACACACTGCACAGTATCTATATCAGTGCCTGTGTACTGTGTAATTCTCCACAGATAATGGAAAATCTTGGCTGGTTTCCCTCATCTTATTATTTGATAGACCAGATGAGAAATAGATTTATGATTCTGATTAATACCATTATATAGAGTTTATTGTTTCCAGCAGTCAGATGAACAACTTCATATCGGTCCAGCTAATATATCAGAAACACCAATGCTGTGTGTTTAATAATATCGCTGTTAGAAAAGCCATTTGTTCTCATTTGAGAAGAAAGTCTCATTTGGTATGAAGAAGTAGCACTCTGACTGCACAATGATGCTCACACATGCGGCTCTTGGGAAATACCAACAAAATGCATGATAAGAATAGCATTATTGTATTGTGCAAAGTTATTGGATTGTGTTATTAAATAAGAGTAAAACTCTTGAAAAGTTACTAAAGCAACATTGGGATGCAAAATGTAGCGCTTTTGTACAAATTGTACAAATACAACAAAAAATTGCTGTTCCTCAGTGTCATAGTTATTGCAATAAACTTATTATTGTCATAGTTATAGGTAATATAGATAGGCAGGTAGATGGATAGACACAGGAGGAGACTTTAAGACTTTATCACATATAGAGACAACTTTCAGTAGAAAACTTTTATAGTTTTCTACTGAATTCCTCACTATATTTAGCTCAAAATCTTGTTTTCTGCTGAGGTCACCTGCTTTGGCAGAGTGTGGGCCACAGTCACAGCTGTGAACAGGGTTGCACTTTTAACAATAAATGAATGTGGCAGCAAAAAAGCTAATCGACCAAACAGTGCTGGTCACAATGGGATACCAGTACCCCTTAATCATCACACTGCAGCAAATTAATTACTACAATCATCTACCTACGGCAAATTAATTATCCCAATCAATCACCTCAAATTATAATCAGTCCTTAAAATAGCCTGTGGTCAACTAGCAGCCAAAGGTTCTGGCCTACATTCAGTGCAGGACAAATACACTAGCTATGCCTCCATGTACGCACATTCATACAAAGTACACATTAATGCAAAGAACCATTGAAATGTCAATAAGCAGCAACACACTGACAGATGTCGGCAACATTTCTTTACATTAAGCAAGCCCCCAAGCTATCCTCTGAAAGCTGTTTCCAAATGACTCAAAGATCATAAAGAGCATGAGGTGTACAGAGAGGCTGTACTAAAAAGTGATAAAAGCTGACAGACAAACAACAAGATAAAATTTGGATGTCTCAATTTTTGCTGGCTTAGGACTTCTGAACTGGATAAGAGAATGTTTTAGTGTTTCTTGTGAAGCTGTTTGATTTTTACATCGGGTTTTGTACATTTTTCCCCTGACATATGGATATTTTTTTCTACTGTGATGGAGAACTGTTTTGCAGAAAAGTGTCTGCGCTTCTACTCTAAAATTGTATTTATATACCAAGGTTAAATCAACAACATGAACAAAGTTGACAAAACAAGCATTTTTCTTTGATTATAAATACGTTGTGTAATTAAAAATGCTCAACCTTGTTCCACCCATGGTTTTTTGTTTAAAATAATTACTTAATTCTGTGTCAAAGATACAACCTTGAGTCTTGTTTTGTAATGTAATTTTCTTCCTTCAGTCATGTATTTTCTATTTAAAAAATCTTTCTCTTTTATCTGTGGCCTTTTGCCAAGCTAGCCCTTTGTTCACCCTTTCTCCTGTATGTCCCATGTAACCTTTCTTTCAGTGTCTGTCTTTTCTTGATTTGTGTCACTCACTTCTTGTTCCTGACATTCTGTGTTTCTGTCACAATGCCTTTGACTCCAGCCTAACCTTTTTCTTCTGCCTGCTGATCTCTTGGAAACTGAGTAGACACTTCAGTTCCGGGGAAGATTTGTCTGAGCCATATTATGTGACACTCTGATGGCGCCTACTGGCGACTTTGGCTGCCCAAAACAGGAAGTCTTCTTCACATTTCAATACATGCCAAATTAAACACTTTAGCTGATGAAATTTATGCACGTAGTTGTGAAGGTTCCTACTACTGTGTGTTTTTTGTGGTTACTAGATGCATGTGTTTGCGTGCACATGAAAATGTGCTTGTGTACCCAGGATTAACGGGAGTACTTTATTGTGAGGGGGTCCCTTGATGGCCCTTAGCCCTCAACTGGGCATGCTCCAATACCACAGTTTGATTGGTCTCAAACTGTCCTGACAGGAAATCCATCTGTGTTTCTGTGTGTGTGTGTGTGTGTGTGTGTGTGTTCGGGGGGGGGGAGGCTTGTGTGTGCACACAGCAACGGATGCATCAGGATGACAACTAAATTGAATGCCAGGCCAACAAGGCCACAGGATCACAATGAAAGAGATGAGGACAACACTGCACACAGAGATACTGAGGAGGAGATACTGGCTCTAAGCCCAGAGATGACATAGGCGGTTGTGGAGAGATGCGTGTATGTGTGTGTATAATTGAGTTTTAATGTGGTCCCTGATGAGGAGCCACAGACATCAGGGGGAGGAGAGAAGAAGAAGGCAGAGGAAATTGGAAAACAATGTCTTCTTCAAAGGGAGATAAGAGGAATTCTGCACACAGTCTTTCTGATGCATCAGTCGCTCAAAACCTATATGAGAAATACGGTGGACAATAATTAAGAGAATTACAATATATAACAAGATATTACACTGTACTGATAAAAGGAAACACGCATTGTAATCTTAAGTGTTGCTAAGCAATTGAACTGTTCATAGAGTAAAACACTTCCCTGATATCCTACAGCTGAAATTCAGTTTGTTGCCACAACAAAAAAGTAATTTCTGAAGAAATAGTTATAATTTCCAAGTAATACTACAACTACAATATTGAAAGAGTTGTCCAGAACAAAAGGAAAACCTAACAAAAGGAACAACTAACTGTGAAGCTACCATGTTAATATGCAGCAAAATATCTCAGCAATGTGTCTAACATTGTTGAAACTGTGCCATGAAATTCCCCCATACAGTCCTGGTGTCAAGCATGACGTAAGCAAGATGTACCCAATGAAGAAGATGATGATTATGTATAAAAATGCACATTATTTTGCATGCAGTCCATCAGATTAAGATGCCCTGCTGTCAGTAATCAAGACATTGTAATTTTAGTCCATTTCTCTATTTTTTTAACATTGCCAATCTTGGCTAAAGCTTGCATTAATTATACTTAAGTGTATAATTAATGCAAGTATACGCTAACAACTATATACCATTGATGTAATCAACA
Organism: Girardinus metallicus; assembly: GCA_903067095.1. NCBI lineage: Eukaryota > Metazoa > Chordata > Actinopteri > Cyprinodontiformes > Poeciliidae > Girardinus > Girardinus metallicus. The sequence continues at coordinate 726 of CAEGAE010054819.1, read as the reverse complement.
TCAGTTGTAGCCTATATGTTTACAACATTGTAGAATAAATCAGATGTACTTTCAATAAAAATCACTCATTCGTAAGTTTTATCTTCCTTTCATATTTATGTCAGCATTGTTGTGGCTGAGCTGTATGGCATTATGCTGCAAAAGTTATAGGTAGAAATAAAACAACATGAACAAGAAAAAGTTCATTTTCTTCAAATAATCATAATGCAGCTCAGGTTTCTATTGCCATATGTGCCATGTTTCTCACTTTTCTGAGCGAGTCTCACTAGGTCTCTGTCTTTCCATTTCCCTCTTTGCCATTCGGCTTTTTAGCAAACGTCCAAGGTCATCCATTCCACTGTGGAGCCAAGTCTTGGTTCTGACTCAGGCCTTTGATGATCAGAAAAAGTCTGGGCAAAAAAAGGCATGTAAGATAGTAGGCAACAGAAGATAGATGTAGAAAAACATTTTGCAAATTACACTAATTAGGAGAGAAGAGGGAAAGTAAAAAAAAAAATAGATTGGAAGGAGAAGTAAAGAATATAATTTCAAAAAAATAGATAACTACTAATTTGGAAAAATACAATACAGCTTTAAATACTGATCAAAAGATCAAGTAAATCTCATCGAATCTCACTTGCGACCCTGCAAGGATAAGAGTTTTTGGATAATGGATGGATGGATGGATGGATGGATGGATGGATGGATGGATGGATGGATGGATGGATGGATGGATGGATGGATGGA
>CAEGAE010054816.1:0-38959 GCA_903067095.1 Girardinus metallicus | reverse complement strand
CCCCCCCCTCTTGGGGTGGCCCCCCCTTTTATCTCGCGGCTTCTAGATTATATTATATATATATATATATATATATATATATATATATATATATATATATATATATATATATACATATATATATATGCATGCTGTCGTAATCTGACACCCTGGAGTGTCCAACAAACCAGTGTCAGTCTTCACTACGTAAAGATTATGATTATTTTAAATGCAGCTGTGGTCAAAAATATATCAATTCAAAAATACTCTACTGATCCCAAAGGGCTGCACAATGGTGCAGTTGGTAGCACTGTTGCCTTGCCTTACAGCAAGAAGGTCCTGGGTTCGATTCCCGGCCTGGGGAGTTTGCATGTTCTTCCTGTGCATGCTGGGTTTTCTCTGGCTTCCTCACACACTCCAAAAACATGATTGTTAGGTTAAATGGTGTGTGTGTGTGCCTGGTTGTGTGTTTGGTTGTGCAACAGTTTGGCGACCTGTCCAGGGTGACCCCGCCTCTCGCCTGGAACTTTAGCTGGAGATAGACACCAGCAGCCCTCCTGACCCCACTTCTAACACAAAGGTGTTAGAAGATGGATGGATGAATGATCCCAAAGGGAAATTAAATTAAATAGGTGAAAATATTCAATTCCTACTAACTGTTGGAACAAAAGAATGAAGGCTGATTTTATTTAGTATTTTGACAGTCAGGTAAACCTGAATCTGTGGTATACCAGGTATATTACTTAAAATAAAATCCCCTGGCCTTTCTTCTTCTTAGGAAGTGGTTGCTATATTGTATTCGTTACACGACAGCCGTGATAATTATGTCAAGGATTTAATCTTATCAAATTAAGATTCAGGTCTTTGCATAAATAAACTCAATAACAACGCCTGCTGTTTTAAATGCTATCAGGTTTAATTAGCATTACTGGCTTTTGCTGCTCTTCTCATGTTGGGGTTGAAACCTAACACTGATCAGACGATCTCTCCAAGCTGGAGTGCTTTCCTCTCTTTAACTGAGAACAGCTCTTGACTGAATGTCAGCTTTGACTATTTATACTCAGTTTAAGGCAAGCACACAAGTTGTAAGCAAGCGGAGGTTGGCAGCTATCAGATAACCGAATATAATGTCTTGCAAAAGTATTCATATGCCTTGAACTTTGAATGAAAGTAAAATAGAAACAAGGCTGATCTATTCAAAGAAGAAGACTAAGGAAGAATATTGAAACTAGAATCAAATCAAACCCCAGAACACTCAGGACCTGACACTCTTCTCCATCTGTGTCCAGTATTTGTTTAAGTTCTTGTAAGTTTAATTACCCCCTTGTGTGTCAGCAGTGGTCTGATCAGCCACTATTTAAGTTCCCCTCAGATCTGTTAAGTCAGTTTTGTGCTTGAGTTCTTTGTGTCACTACCTGAGTTGTAGTTTGTTATGTTGACCTTGGTTTTGGACCCAATTCATCATTTCTGAACTATTTTTGGACTTTTTGTAATAAATTAAGAATATTTTTTTGGAATCCATTCAGCGTCTTTCTGGCTGGTCTGTGCAGAACCCTCACAGTGCCACACTCAAATGTTCACCCCAGCTTTTTGGACACAAGTTAAAAAGTGCAAATTTTAGTTTGTGTTCAAAAAACATAATGAAAAGGAAATGTTGCACTTTCACTGGTACTCTACTTTTATCAATATGTTTTGGTTAGGGTGACACATATTCAGATCTCACAAGAAAATAAATGTCTCTAAACATATATCATAGTGTTTTGTTTGAGAGTTGAGGTTTTAATAAAGCCTAGTGTGAGACCCTGATGAAATGTCGGCTTTAGACCTGTGTTTACTGTAGTACACTGATTGACGCTGGTGCAGAGAAGCTGTTTGGCCAAATACAGGAACAATCAATAGGGACTCTTTGTTTTGCTTGGCAGACTGTGTCCCACAGTGGCTCCAGTAAAACTTGGTACAATATTTGATGTGCTAATGTTGTTTTGAGTGATCGTCGTTTCCCACCAGGCCCACATAAGTGGGTAAACAAATATGAATTATGTGTACTGTATAAACACTTGCGAGAGCCCTCGGGAGGTTTCAGGGAAAGGCCGTGCATGTCCATGCTGCTGCTTACCTTCTGAGTCTATTTGGGTACATTTTATACTGACCTTTAATGCCAAGAATTCTAGGCAATAAAGGTCAGAATCGGATTCATTCCCACCTCATTTTCATCAGTTGTAAGAATTTATTTTATGGCTCTTTATTTATTTGCCTTTTTTCTTGTTCATGGGCATTAGCATATGATGTTTTTAGTTCTGGATTCTTTTACATATTTGGTTCTTTTATTTTTTTACTGATAAAACACTGGTTCAGACTTGGTTATTTTAAGGTTCAACCAAACTGTAGTTCAATTTTTATGTAATTTTCTACCAAGAACCAGAGCTTGGAGCTAGTCTGAGAAAATTTTTTATTTTATTGACAAAAGAAAAGCAGTTTTGATCTTTCCAACAATGATTAAGAATGCTGTACAAAGATAAAAGTTTAAATCTGTAGTTTTCCTGATAGCTTGGATGTGTTAAGGCATAAAGGCGCTAAAGAAAACATAGAACACACCTCTTTACTTTCACTCGGTCTAGTTCTATGTCTCATATACAATCACTGACAGATCATATATGCAAAACAGTTTTAACGTCTGTTTTCTGAGGATTTACATCATAAATATTGAGAAGAACTAATATCCATATTGTTGGGCATGTTTCTTCATTCTGTCTCTCATCTTCATCATCTCTAAATCTATTTTTTCGCACATTAAAACCCAAACTGACAGTGAGCACCCAACATAATTTCGCACATTTTGTGCCAAATGAGGTTAAATTTTACTGGCCATCTTCACATTTAAGAAACCAGATCATTAAATTTGCAGATGACACCAGTGTAGCTGAGCTCACTCTACTGCATGTAGGTGGGGAGAGGTTTAGGAACGCATCCCTGACTAGTTGTGCAGTAGACTTAAGGCAAGTTCATTTATATAGAGCTTGGACATATGGGATCATTTAAAGAGCTTTAGAGAAGGAAGAAAGGAACAGGTAAAAACAATGTTCTGTACATCCAAAAGGGTTAGCGGTCCAGAAAAAGCAAAATATGAGAAAAAATCATTTTCATCCATTATCATAAACGCTTATCCCTTGTGGGGTCGCCAGGGGTGCTGCTGCTGACCTTGTGTGCCTTGAAAGCACACAAGCTTATTATGATTATTTGTTGCACATATTTTCCAAGTTTTTCTATGTTGTGTTTATGTCTATCTGTTTTTTTAGCTGTCCAATAATTTAGTCTGTTTTACATCCCAAAGAAACGCTGTCTCATTTTGTTGAGTGCTATTTGCTCAACAATGAAATGACAACAAATTGATCTGAAGTTGTTTATGAATCCCTGATATTGTTTCAGCAGAAGGTTCCCCTGTTGGAGTTGCACCAGCAAGCAATTTATTTTAGCTTCATGTGCATTTCTGGCTTGTTTAGTCTCAAGACAGTAACATAGACTGTTGCTTATAAGTGAAATATTGTTTTGTTCTTTTATGGCTAGTAAGGGAAAATGTATTACTAATTGCACAGTATAATTTTGAAAACTTTCATGTTTACCAGCTTAATTTTTTTTTTTTTTACTTTTTTAACACACTGAATTCCACAGCACATCTACATGGTATGAGGTGTTTTAATAACTGACCTAATTCCCTCTCCCTTGCTACTTTTTTAATTAAATTTTTTCCTGATCTTGTTATCTAGTTGTCATAGTGTTGACAATTAGTAGCAAAGCACAGCATCCATTTTCTCGTATATATCTTGCACAGATTTAAGACTGAGCACATTAAAGATGACAACCTGACAGTTAAAACCAATGGTAATCATTGTCAACGAGCAGCTTTTTGTCCTCTGGCAGGAAGCTGGGGGAGGGGTCTTTGCACGTGTCGTCACACTGCAACAGGTCTGTAGTCTCTTAGGGTGGAGGTGGAGGAGCTCGATTTTCTTCACAGGTTATCTGTCTCATATTATACGGTCACAACATTGTGAGTTTTAATAAATATATATAAAACATATTTTTTTATGAAAGTTACATACTAAAGCATTAATGAATCTTCCTTCTTCAGGTAGACACTGGAAGAACAGCCCATTATTAGTTTACACCGTTTGGGGTTTGAATTTACTTAGAACCTTTGTGAAGTATTTCAGTGAGATGAATGTGAGCCCTTGTGCTGTTTGAGTAACTGCTGCACATATAATCATTTGATCAGTTTTTCTTATGATATATCTAACTTCCAAACTCACACTCTCCTAAAAAAAATTACAACTAATACTTAGAGATTAAATCTACTATTCTTTGTTCATTCCTTTCCAAAACTATGAATGGAGAGGGCTGAAACGAGACTGGCTTTCACCACAGAACTACCAATATAGCATCAGTTAACTTTGTTAGTTCACAGACCAGATTAATGAGTTTTTTACTTTAATATTTGACTTGTTTCATTCATGGACAGTTTAATCTGTTGATCAATACTATTTGACTGAGAGCTGCAGACTTTAAATACTTGATCATGTTGCTTCACAAAGAGTCCAATCATTCCTAGGATGGCCGAACTGAACTGCTGGCAGATCCTTGTGGTCCTTGGGCATCTGCTTTCTCATCGTCTCTTGTGTTTATAATTTGCATATCTTGGTTTGTTTACGATTGTCATCAATTACCACTTCTTCATATGTAAGCTCCTTGGTTTTATTGTTTATTGCTGCATTCATCTATTACTCTCATTCTGATTTCCTGTCTTCCTTCAGTCAGTGCTTTGTTTTCACCAATAGATTTCTCGTCACCTTGCTCATCCCATTGTCGTGCCTGCATTGTCGTTTGCTTCAACTACCAACCATGACAACAGAGCATAGCGATAGATGGATGAGTAAACTATACAACCACTTCAGAGATGTTTTGATATTTAGACTATCCAGTGTATGAGATGTACCTGAATGCATCATGAAAGCACAGCTGCAGGGACTCCCCACAACAGTACCAGTGCGTTTATACTTTAGCTGATTTTTCTCCTGTACCTGTGATATTTACATTCAGTTTGATGTTTCACTACGATCATGATGATTGTAAAGATAATCTTATGAGATATTCCTGTTGTGTTAAGAGGGATCTTGTTGGGACCACTCTGGTCCAAAACAGGGGATATTCAACATGTTGGATTGTTCGGCCTGATATCGCAGTACTTGTTTCCTAAGGACAAACAAGGACGCAGCCTGTTGAATGTGATGCATTAAAGCTTGTTGTAATGTCCCAAAAACAGTTTACGGGGTAAAAATACGCAATTTATAAAACAGGTTGGTGATATAGGAGATTGGTGACCACAGAGAGTTGAGTTGCCAGAGGACTTTAATTACTGCTCAGCAATAACTGTATGCAGCCTTTATTGACATTACAGTGATGGGAGATAATGTATGTAGACTAAATCATAGAAAAGCAATTTACAGGTGGGGCTCATCGAAACAGCTCAGATATCACACACATGCACACGTAGGCACATAGTGACAATACTCAGTATGAAGTGAGAAGTTTGAAAAAGAAGTTGAGCAATAGTAATCAGATAACGCTTCACCAGCTTAATCAGCATCACTTGTCTGATGAGGAAGAACATTCCTAGTTTTTGTGGGCAAAAGAGGCATCATTAATCATCCTCCAGAAATATACCACTCCAACAATACTTGAGATTAGGACCCTCTATTCTGCTGCAGTTTATGTGGGGCAAAGCTTGGGAAAAAAGATCTGAAAGAAAGAAGGAAGACATTAAATCTCTTTTTCCAATCAACTGAATAAGCCCTGATCAGCTTCAATATCTAAAGGTTTATTGTTCATGTTTTCCTTGTAATACTTTCACTTTCACTTGGACCATCAGACTCTCCCTTTTCTTCAGATAAGTTCCTGAGTAACTTGCAACCATGAAGTGCTGCAAATTAAAACTGCTAAATACACCACCACAAGTCAAACCGCTGAATTACTAGGGTGAGAAAAGCAACACAAGACAGACAGAATCAGACTATTCAACAAACAAGATAGATATACGAATGTGTTCATATATACACACATATAAACACGGCAACATTTCTTCCTTTCCATTTACATAAGTTGATATACTGAAAGCTTTAAAGGTTTAAGTATATCAAATAGTGTATATCATTTGTAATTTTGAATTCCCTATGTCTAAGTATATTTGTGTGTCAATGCAAACACACTTGTGTAGCCATCTGTGTGTGCACTAGCATGCATACAGGTTCCTGCATGCATATGTGTACAGAAGTCAAGATTTGCTTATGCATAACTATATTGTACCTTTAGACTAGTCCCAATTCCAAATACACAAATTCAAACAATAGTAATAAAAATGATTAAATCACTGATTAAGAGAAAATTTATATTAAAAAAACTCATGTTATTTAACTAGAGTTGTATAATTTACTGTATGAAAACTTAATAAAATAAATAAACTGTTAATTTTTCTTTGCCCTCTTATTAAGGCTTTTAAATCATTAATATTAAAATTTCAACAAAAGCCTAGTTTACATGGGTATGAATGTGAAGCAATGGAGGACATCCAGTGGAAATTCAAGGAAACCCCATATTTGTCCCATTTGTAATTTGCTGATCAGAACCCAAAAGGCAACAGTACTTGTACAGACCTACTGTACCGTGTTTAATGATTAAACTGATGGACTCACAGAACACAAGGGTAATACCAGAACCAGTTCCACAACCGACATTTGGATCTAGCAGTAAGAAAAATACAGAAAAATTCTGTGGATGTGATCATGTGATAGAAACCAGGTGTGTACAGTCAACTAAATGAATGGCATCGGAGTGAGGAGCAAAGCTAAGGAAGAGAGGATTTTAGATGAATGACATCACATACAAATGGAATAACTAGAACAACAGTAAACACTAAGTAAACAGAGCTGCATATAGAAAACACTAAGCTAAAGTAAATCAGAGTACATGGAATCATGGCAACTATATAACCACATTTACAGCTTGTAGGATCACACCAACATGCCCAGGTAAAATACAATGTGGCTGATGTTACAGAGGTGAACTGCATTAACAATCTGATGTCTCAAATACTGAATATGTTTATGACTCGTCTGATATTCAAGTTATACTGACAATGAATAAAGATGTGTTAAATTGTACATCTACAAGGCACCAATCTGTACAGGTATCAAACCTGCACAACTCTATCATGTGAAAGAGTTGCCCTTTAACTGCTAAAAAATATTTTTCTATTTCTCTTGATGGGATTGAGTCACTGCTTTCTTCATCCAGACCTTGCTCTCTCCATTTCATCCCAATGTTGTCTTGAGCATACAGGTGCAAAATGTGAACCACCACTGACCTTGAGTCCAGAGCCCAGACACTACCACCTTCCGGCTACATATAACCATAACCCACATTTGTCAGGGAAGAGCTATTTTATATTCATTGCACACAGACTTCCTCAGCAGACAAATAAGAACTTCCTGTAAAACAAAGCAATAAAAAGTGACTTACAATTTTGCCAAGGGTCACCTAGTGTAACCTCTCAGAAGTTTTCACATCATGGTTTTCATACTCAGAACCACCTAGAACATGTAATTTTCTTCACATAACAACACATAAAAAGCATAAACTAAGATTTGAGACCCTTTCAGACTGACTTAATGGAATGTATAGAGCACCTAACAATAAGCCAGTTGCAGTAATCTCACTGACCTTGTCTATCAATCGACCACCATTTCTTGTTTCTACAGAATATCAAAAATGCTGCCACATAAAAGATTTAAAAGAGGTGGAGCTAAGCTTCCTTATAAGCAATAACCTGTGTGAGGAGAGTGGAGCCCATTGGTCCACTCTCCTCACACAGGTGGACCAACGACCGTCTCTCCAGAATGGGATGCCAGGGCAACAGGTCTGTAGTCATTAAGAACTGACCTTTGACCTCTCTTTGTTACCAAAACACGTCACAATGTTTTCCACTAAACTGAAACGTTCTCCTGGGTCAGACTAAGGTTAAAGAAGTTTATTAATGGGACAATATGTGTTTTTAAAGCATGTAGTGCAATTTTATAGCACCGTCAAATAACTGTGTAACCTTCAGTTTTTATGAAAAATGCTATACATGTCATGTTGGTTCAAGTCTTTTTGCCCACAGAACACAGAACACACTCAGGGGAACAGAAAACCAGATAAATAAAGTTTATTTTAACAATGATGAAATATGAGATTATGTGGTTCTTGTCCAGAAGATGGAAGCTGGGGTCGTCTGCATTGAGTGATGATGCCAGGTGGGAGTTACTGTGGTCTCTGGGGTTGTGTTGTCCTGCAGAGGTTCTTGAGGTGATCCAGGTTCCAGTGTGAAGTCCAGACGGAGTGTTGAAGGCAAATGGACGAGGCTTGTTGTGGAGGGCGGACAGGTAAGTTCTTGAGAGGAGAACTTGTCCCTCCAATTGTCAGGCATCACTCCCGTCATAAGGTCCTGTCTACACCTGCTCCTCAGAACTCATTGACTTCTATTATCATTCTATGATAGCCTGAATCAAAATTGCACTTTGATTCAGATGATTTTGCCACAGAGATCCTTAGTCCTTTCAGTCGTGTTTTTGATTAGAACAAAGAAACATGGATGTCACTGTCCAGCAGTATCCAATGTAAAAGGAAGTGCTGGTAGCCCACTAAGTCAGCCCACTAAGAGTGCTGCAGCTCCATTTTGCAGCTCTATAAGTGAGAAGCGCTAAATAGGGGTCTGCTGCTTTCATTAACAGGTGTTTCATAGCTTTATACTGAGTGTTCCACTTCCCCATTACTCTGTGGAAATCATGGGCTACCGGTGACGTGTTTACACCCATATGAGATTCCAAAAGATTCAAAGACATGCTCAGAATAAAGTGATCCATTAGCTGATATTATGACCTCAGGCATAACATGTCAGGCAAAAATGGACTTAAGATGAGCTACAATATCATTTGTTTTGCCCCATTTTGAAGCACTATTTCAACATAGCTCAAAAAAAATGTCCACAAACAAGAAGATACTTTTTTCCTGAATTTTTAAAGTGTATCTTTAATGTCATAGACGCTTTGTAATTCTTCCTAGTGCTTTGTGTTGGTGGAACTTGGAAAGATGGTAAATCCAAGTCTAATGTTGTTTTTAGTCATCGTAACAGCTTAAGTCTATCGTCAATGCAGTCATGTCGTAACAAAAAAAACAAGTTATTGTTAAGTCTCACTCAGTTTAGTTAAAATCAACAGAAGTTTTATTATTAAGTCCTGGAAATGCAACCAGCATTCTGAGTAGAGTTCAGCCCCAAACTGACTTTCATCAGAATCCACTAGAAGAAGACTTCACCAGAAGAAATGATATCACGCTCTCAGGAATAGACGAAGGTGCACTTGCCTTGGTGTGATGAACATTTAACACAGGCTCTTTATTCCGCCTCTTTTGCACTCTCATAAATCACACAATTAGTTTAGTACAGAAGTTTTTTTATATGCATTTTTTTATTTCTATTGCAGTCTGTAATAGCAATAAATGCAGAGCACTTCTTTTTATTGCTTACAACCCATTATATGAAACAACCTATCATTGTACAAGTCTAATCTGGTTTCTTTACCATCAAGGTGGAGTGTCATCTTCAATTGCCATTTATTCATTCAAAACACCATTCTGTTCTGTGTAATCATGCTCATAAATATTTACTTTAATTAAAATATTCCAGTGTTTAGTTAGTATGTAGAACAGTCTCATTTAGTCAAGACTGATCATTAAATGCATTTGTTCCTGTCTTTTCCAAGAGTAAAATATAAACATTTATACATTATTCTTTTTCACAGAAAGGTGACAGCACCTCTGCTATTTCTAAACTGTGACCACAGTAATATGTCAGTATGCTCCATTCTAATGCACTAACGCTGCTGCTAAATGATCTTAAATGGGACAAATAGTTGGAGCATTAGCAGGGGAAGAAGTGACTCATGACTGAATTACCCATGGAGCAGCAGTACTGGATCACTAATGACACAAATTATATATTTGAAGATTGAATTACTCCAGATAAAAGTGAATTGAGTTGCTTTAGGAAACTGCTTCGTCATGTTTACTTTGCAACAGTTTAAAATACCACTTCCTGTTGGACCTAAAACATTTCACAAGTTAAATGCAGACATCTTAGCATTAACAAAAACAAATCACATAGAAATGTTGTGCGTTTCTTTCCTTCAGCTTTACATACCTGCTGTTAATTCTTTTGGAGACATGAATCTTTATGATCGTAATGTATCAAAGGTGATAATTATGATAGACCTGGCAATATTTATCAAATGAATGATATGTCATGAGGTACAATTACTTGTTTTCACCCAGATAACTACTTTGTCTATTCTTGTATTGTCCTATTTTTGTCTTGTTATGGTGATCTTTCCAATTAGCTATGTACAATATTATCCAAATATTTGACTTATTTTATTCACACACACGCACACACACGCATAACACACATAGACATGTGTATTATAGTAAGTGTGTGTATGTTTTTTTTTATCTTGTGGAACGTCCACCCACATTGGTGCTTTTAGCTATGAAAGCAGGTGGGTGTCTGAGCAACCGCATCAACTCCTGTTCCATCAGACTTGTTCTGGGTGTTTCCTGTGCAGAAGAGGAGATGGGCAGACATAGTAGAAGACTCTGAGGGAAATGTCCTCATGAATAATAATGAATACTGGGGCCCTGAACACGGGCTATAAGAGTTTTATTGGTGTGGGATAAATCCATACTGTAAGCCTCATCTGCTGGGAACCTGCCGTCACCCCTAAAAATTTATAGATGCAAAACAGAGAGAAGCAATCAGCTATGTGCTAGTGTCTGCAAGGTGCCTTGGAAATTCTATCCCTAAAAAAATCAGTGTGAAAGATGCCATGCTGCATCACAGACAGTATGTCCTACAGAGACTTTAGTCATGTTTACATTGTCTGTCACTGAGGCAATAATACACCATTTCTCAATTATTTTCTGTCACTCCCCAAATCTCCCCCAGGGATCAGAAAATTTTTCACACCTCCCACCCCTTTCCTGAATTGAAATGCTATTATGAATCTGATGATATTTAATAATTCATCTGCACAAACCACTCATTTGTGCAGATGTTTTATAATCACTTTAGCTGATTATAAAATCACTGATTGTACCTAATTTTATTGATTTAAATCTCAAAACTATTTCCAAGTTCAGTTTATTTACTCAATTAGCAACATTTAATCAAGACTGCTAAACCTGTGTGGTTCTCAAAAGAGAACAAGTACAAATAATTTGCTGGGATGAGCATTTTTAGACTAACACTGTAAAACCTTATGAAATTGTTATCATTGTTATACATGTCAGCTTCTTCAGCTCGTTTTCCAAAAGATATAAAGATTTTATTTTACTTTTTTTGTGCAAAATTTGCAAGCTTGTCACGAAACGTATATAGCATTTATATTCACAGTAAATAGGCTTCATCCATTTCCTGGCCTTTTTCTGTGAGCTACAGTTACATACTATGACAGACTAAGTTTTTGCTTGTTTGTTTTAAATACTAGAGTAAAGTTTTAATAATGTTACAATAAAATCAGAATTTTTTGAGAACACTAGACCACACTGAGCTAAAATGTGGAAAATTGAGCAAAGTTATAGTTGGTATTGGTTTACAAATAAGAAAATACTTAGTCTTTTAACACATCAGAATCAAATGATCTCCTGCAGGACTTTGAAACAATGTTTATTGCAAAGAAAGAACCAGACTTGCTGAGCTGGTCACGTCATGATAGCTTTATCAAAGCTTTTTTCTTATTAAAAATAATTTTTTTAATAAGTATTGATTAATTTGAACACTGCTGCCACCTAAGGTGCTTTTCCATCAGACCGCCTCTAAACGGTTCGGTCCTGGTCCGACTCGGCCAGATTAATTTCCTTTGAACTGATTAATGAAGGAATGCTCTTGTCAAACGACTATGAGTACAATGAGCATTTAGGCTGTTTATGTTCATTTATTTTGTTGACAGTAAAGACAGCACACAGAATTATCACTCAAGGCTCCCTAGGAATTCTTTTTTTCTTCCCTGTCATAGTAGAAAACTATTGAGTACAGTCTGCACTTTTACCCACTGGATGCAACTAACTGAAACTCTCATCAAGTACTTTGTCAGAGCCAGAGTAACATTTTATAGTTATCTTACAGACTTGTTGATCACACATAATCCCTAACTGTAACCAAATGCTTGACTGGTAAATATTTGATTCAGTTTCTCAAGCAAATAAATGTACATCCTATCCGAGTCTTCACTGTAGTTCTGCTTGTGTTTTGCTTGTCTGTTCTGCTATTGCCAGCTACTTTTCTGAGCAGCTTTTCTCTGGTTTTCATCATTCAGAGAGTTTTTTTTTCCAAGATCCTGATTAGAGGGATCTCTGTGGGATTTACCAGAGACGCCGAAAGGGAAAATGCACACTCATCAAGCTCTGAGAGTGGGGGGCCATGTATTGTGCTCCCATCTATATACCTGATGAACATTCACTCCCTGGCAAACAAAACGGACTAGCTGCTCCTTCTCAGACTACTGATCTGCCACCCTCTGCTTCACTGAAAGCTGGCTCCAGGATCACATCCTAGGATGAACCTTTGTTGCCAGCAACAAAGGTTTCAAGCAGAATGCAGCATGTAGCTCTAAAAAGAAAGGTGTAATTTGCTTGTGTATAAATAAAGGCTGGTAAGACCAGTAGTCCTCACCATGGGCATCATCTATAAACAAATATGCGCCTTTCATACTGAACGTCTGCAGCCAGGAAAAATCTGAAACATGTACAGTACACTGATAACACATGTTATCAGTGTACTCTGTGCATGATTATTAAGCAAGTTTTAGTTTTGACAATATCATCATTTTTATGCATACTTTCCAACTCCAAGCTGTATAAACTTGAATGCTTATTGAATGTTATTATATCAGCTGATGTGTATTTGTTTAATGAGGGATGGTGGGGCCTAAGGTGTGCATATTTATTAGGCAACTTCTTTTTCTCAGGCAAAATGAGCCAAAAGAGATTTAAGTGACTCTGAAAAATTGCAAAAAGTCTTTCAGAGGGAAGCAGCACTCTTGAAATTGCTAAGATATTGGAGAGTGAAAACAGAACCATCAAACGTTTTGCTGCAAATACTGAACAGGGTCACAAGAAACGTGTTGAGAAAGAAAGACATAAATTTATTGCCAAAGATTTAAGAAGAATCAAACATGAAGCTACCAGGAATCCGTTATCTTCCAGATAATGGATTGTCAAAGTCCAGAACTGCAACCTACCTGGAGTTCCAGAAGTAAAAGATGTTCAGAAACATGAACAAGCTAAGGAAGGCTGAAACCCAACCACCACTGAACAAGATATATAAGTTGAAGACTCTAATATGTTACGAAAATCCATAATTTGTGAAAAAGCAGTGTTGTGATGTTACAATAGTCATCGGTATAATTTTTTCTGAATGGTGCAGACCAACATCAAAATCAAAGTCTGATATTCAAAATCTTCAGTAAGTTAAATAAGTAAAACTAAAACTCTATGTAATTATTTTGTATTGCCCTGCCATCTTGACAACTGATCATTTAATCTATCCATGCAATTAACATGAAAAGGGAAACAAAATCTTTTTTTTTTTTGACAAGAGCACAGTTGGTGTCAAGTGAAGAAAACAAGCACTGTGGATTGTACACTTTCGAGGGCTTCTCCAAACCATGAAAAATTAATGAATAGCCAGCAGAGATAACAGCGCTACATTTTTAATGCGCCTTGTCACCAGCAGGTCTACTGCAGGAGCCCCCAGAGATATTGATTAGCTGGTATAGAGTGACAGATGACACCCATGGGGTACAGGAAAAAGAGAGTGAGACCTGTTGTGGCTGTTGTCTGCTAAACATACTCATCAATATGTCATTAAACATTGACAGCACCTCAGGGCGTTTAATGGAGTGTTTGGAAAAGTGATTGGGTTCCTAATAGCTCGAGCATTGACGATCATCACAGGCCTCATTTATAAAATAGTGCACAGCATTCACACTAAAAATTAGTGTATGGACAAATTATGAAAAGTGGGACATGCAAAAAAAAAAAAAAAAAAACAACAGACGTATAAAGCCGTGTGCACACATGTGGCTGCGTGCCTTTTCTTTATACATCCCAATTTTTGCGGGAAATAGAGCACAGCTGCTGGTCCGTCCTGTTGCTACCTTTAAATACATAAGAAAATTAGCATAAATTCCGAGAACCTGTCACCACGTGTGCCAATAGCCATGACAATGGTCCGGGCTTGTACTAGTAAAAGTAATTCTAGTAATAATAATAATAATAATAATAATAATAATAATAATAATAATAGTAACACATTTTCAATATTTTATTGAAAAGGTGCCTTTCAGAGCAAAAAGGTCACTTGACAAAAAAAATAAAAACAATACATTTTACAGAACATAATTCTAAATGGAAAAAAAAAAAGAAAAGAAAGAGTTTATTTTTTTCCTTGAGGAAAAGTGCTGACATAAAACAGTTAAGAAATAATGAAACCTTTTGGTGATTGGTTGCAAAAACCTTTTACTAGCTCCAAATAGTAGAAACATGTTGGTAAATCACACAAAAGACCAGCAATGTTGATGCTGTATTTTGAGCCATGCTATTGATTTTAGATTTTCCAGACCAATTTCAGTCAAAGATTGTCTTCTCAATGGGTGCTCCAGCTGCCAACTGTTGCATCACAGCTAGTAATGAGGTTGCATAAACTACACAATCAAGGAGAGCGTGGCAAAAAGGGGCAGATTTTATGGTGCTGACTGAAATGTGACAGTAAAATAAAACATGTTGGGCCTCCAGCCATGAAGGACTGAACTACAGGGCTACAGGGTACAAGAACTATTAATCCCACAATACACTGCCTTAATTCACTTTAAGTTTCCTCTACCCGTTCCATTTCCTCCCATTGTAACCAGTGTCTGTCCTGGTATCTTAAATCTTTTCAGCATGCCTGCCTTTTCCATCCTGTATTTCCCAAAATATGTGTCTCTGTCTCTTCCTCTTTACAATGCTCTCAGCCTCTCACAACATGGTGGGGTTCTTAGCAATTAAGTGTAATGCGTTATATAAAGACATGTAACCCTACTGCAGTCTGTTTCATACCATCTGCCCACATCACCTCTTTTCACCTCCTCCAGCTTGTAAATAGATCCAGTTTACATAGGTGCCTACCTTTTTCTATCGTATCCCAGCAACCCTGCAATGAATGCAATTTTAGAATATCCTTTTTTACAACTGTGTACCACCCATGTGGTCAGCGATGGATCCAGTCCTCAAGGCCTAGTGTCCAAAAACATTTACGTGTCCCTGAATCAACAATTATCTCCTCAGTACACAGTGAAGGTTTCAGAGTCCTGATAATAACCTGGTCTCAGTTTGCAGTAGAGACACATCTAATATGCTGCTGATACAACTGTAGAAGTGTTTACAATATTATTTAAAAGACTCATTGCTTACATCAACGACTTCTGCTCACCCATTTTTCCTTATGTGTCAGTCATTACAACATAAAGTTATGTGTTGCTTCATAAAAAGGAAAACTGAAAAAATGATATGAAAAATAACAGATTTATATCTGTTTTTAAAGGTTTGCTGCCATGAAGCAGCTGTTATGTATTTCTTTGATATAAATACGCTAATTAATCAAAGCTGACATTATTGAGGGCAACACAACAGGACTGGACATTAAGCCAAAAAGTCACAAATGGCACGTCAATTACAAGAATACGTGTTTAATTAAATTCAGCTTGTATTAATAAAATTTAATATGTAGTTTTTTTTCATGTGCTGCAGCTGAGCGCGGCTGCATGCACCTGAAGTGAAAGTAATGGGAAAGTAAAAACAAACAGGAGGAAGGTGTTTCTTTGGAGATAAGGAGTGCTTGGGCTAAAGCTGCATGTGTGGATTTCTGCATAGATGATTCCTGTTTACTTTCCGTATCTTTTTATTAGGTCAATGTATGAGGCAGTTTCATAGGCCTGGAACAGTAAATCAGTTTACTGAGAAAAAAACAGACCAACACAATCAGACTCACATCAGGCTGGACTGTGACTTAACTCCTTCAGACCCCTTGTCCACTGTAATGGACATGGTATTTTTCTGGTATTAAACTACTAAAAAAATTAAGGAATTTATTTGCCTGATGGAACTTGCAGATTGGTTTCTTATTAAACAAAAACAATGAAGTTTAGACTCTTAACTTGACATTAGTGAGTTTCAGGCATCAGACAACACGAGCATGTGTATGAAATGAGAGACAATGAGGAGTAAGCATCTGATGTCCATCAAAAATATTAATTTATGTTCATAGCAGCTTAAAAAAATTACTCTCAGTATAATTTTAAGTATTTCCAGTCATAGTATTTGAAGGTATTTTGAACTTTTTTCTATTATGAAATCGTAGGATTTTTTTAACGTTGGATGTCCATCCCAGTGGACATCAGGAGTTTGTCTATGTTGCACAATGCCCAATTATTCAGTGTTACCGTGCAAAGAAAGAAGCATGTATGAGCATTTTATAGCCAGTTTGTGATTGGTTAATGATATTATGTTATTTTATTTTTTCAATGATGGAGTATAAACTCCCAGACTTTCTTGAACTGATTGTACATTGAAAGATATCTGATCTTGAGTGCTTGGATATAGGAAATAAGCCATGTGAGAATAGGAATTAGATGGTAAATTGAGAAGTAAAGCCGTCCCAGTTTTTCAAAGTGTCTCATCCAAAGGTGTTCAAGCTTGAATCAATGGGTGGTGTTGTCCTGCTAAATGAAATTATCAGTAAGTACCACACAACAATCTGGGAGAAATGTCAGTGCCCACCGGATACCAGAAGCCATAATACACAGGAAAAATGCACCTCTACTGTAACACGTGTAAAATCCAGCTGTGCTTTGTGCCACACTGAAACTGCTTCAAGGGTGTTCATCAAAAATGAGAGGTTACATGAAAATACCCAGCAAGCTGATGCTTCGTCAGTGGTTTGGTAACTGTGTAATCTGTTTACATTACTACAAATAACATGCCACACGCATTTGAAAGTTTAATGACACATTACTAAAGTCAAAACTATATTTTGTATTACATATTCTCTATTCAGACATGTACACTGGTAAATAAAAAAGCAGACATCCAGTTTAAAAAGTTGAGATCATGCCAAATTAGATATTACAGGAAACTCTATGGGGAAAATATAGAAGTTTACAAAATAGTCTACACTCATTTAGTTGAGATGTCCATTACGATGGACATTTAAAAAACATATTAAAATATAATATGTTCTGGTGGTTCAGAGGAGTAATTTTAACCACAGGAATTAAATACATTTATAAAACAAATTCACTTCTTATTTTTATCTAGCTCTGTATAAATCATTGCTGATGGTAGTGATAAGAACTTGCATAATTAATGTCAAGAACTTTAATTTAACATTTCAGCATATTAGTTTTCCCCTTCACAGATCATTTTTATTGCTCTGACTAAATCAACTGAGTCCATTGAAAAAACAAACAAAAACAGTCTAACTCATTACCTTCCGCTATTGGCTTTACTTACTTTTCTCCATTAAAATATAGTAAAAAAGAAAAAATATTTTGTTATGATGAACCACACTGGTGAAAGCTGTGCTGCTTCCTGCCACAGATACAAACTTGGCTATCAGCATTTCAAGACTCATATCAACCCTGATATTCCAACATATTTAAGCTTTGTATGTCAGTGGTGTATAATGTGATGCAACTGTAAAAAGTCAAATCTTGAATCTACAGTATAAATTAAACAGTTGAAACATTTCATTCACAATTTCAAAGGATTCTCAGCCACTAAAAAGTTCACTTTGTGTCGGAGAAATAATAACAAACCGTCTCATGCCAAGTGACATTTATGTCCGAAGCTCTGACATAAATGAAAAAAGACTCTCTGTGGCTGAGATTTCTCCGGCTTCTTCTTCTACCTCCTCTGTTTCTGGTGCAGACACACTTTGGCATCATGAAACCATTGCCCTCTTTAGAGCCAAATATTTTTTGTTGGTATATCATTTCCATGGAACTGTGTTCATTGTTTTGACCCTACTTATGTCATAAATGACAATGGCCACAGTGTTGACCTCCCCAATTTCTAAAACATTTTATATGCACAGTGAGGACATGTACAAGTATTTCATATATGAATTTCAATTTAGACCCGGGTAAAAAGCTTTTTATAATGCACTTACAAATTTCTAAATAAGAAATAATTTCCCAATAGCTAAAAAAACTTCACATGCTTACCTTCTGTGGGGAAGTTAATATGATTCAATTACAAACCTTCTATCCATTTTAGGACTCATAATGGATGTATTTGACTAACTGTCAAATACATCCACTTAATGCTCATGAGCTACAAGATACTTTACAACTTTTGTTGTCTTAACGATGAAGCTAAAGGAAGCTCTGCTCTACCCTGTGATATTTCACACCTCCTAAATCATTTTAAGACAAAGTACTATTTGTCTAACTGGCATGTAATTTTAGTTATGCCAGATAGTTACTAACCCTGTATAAAATGGAAAGTAACTGTATGCAGTCTTCACTTGGGAGGCAGAAAAATCTGTAACCTACAGATTTTTACAGAAAAGTGAAACGACTCTCTTACTCTCTTACTGAGCATAATGAAAACCAGTTGGAGATGTACCAACATGGCTCAGTGTAAAAACACCCCATAATTAAACAACAGCTTGTGGAGTCACATTTTTGCAATAATTTAAGTGATGACTGGTATGTTGCTGTGGTTAGCCTTTAGTCTAATGTCTGGTTGTCTTTAGGACTTCTTAAAAACAACTTGATAGTTTGGTGTTTGTTCTGATGATTTCAAATATCTCTTAATAAAGTATTCCATATAGCAGCTAGTCCACCACTGAATGTAAAAATGAGACAAATAAATAACTAGTGGCCTAGTTAAAATCTGTACTGAAATTAGTCTGGGATGTTATTTCAAACATGTTGTTCATGTTTGAAATAAATTCCACATAAAGTGGGACAGTGATGTGCATAAACAAAACCTACCAAATACATAGTAAATATATCAGTTTGGAGATGAAGGCTATATTAATTAATAGAGTTTAGAGTGTAAGTTTTATTGGGTGAAAAATACAAGCCACCTGGAAGACAGATTGTAAGACCTTCATTTTGGGTGTTATAAACTAGGGTTTTATTTTTTCTGCATTGCATTAAGGCACAGACACAGTTAATTTTGAGTAGGAAAATTAACCACTTTAGCTCCACAAATAAACTGCCATTACTCATGCTAGCATCTGGATGTACAAGTGACAATCCAATAAACAACAAAATCACAAAGAACTACATCTCAAAATGCTGTGAGTTTGACTATTCCCATGACAACAGGCCTGCAAAATTTCATCAGATCCAGCTGGTTCTTGTGGAAAAACAGCCTGCTTACGTTTGCTCCAACACAATTGTGTAAGTGTCCCACACTTAGCCAAGTTACACAAGCACAAACACTAAGTAAGCAGATTGAATCTGGGAAGCCTACACAGAGTTTGTCCAGTGATAACTGGCCATGTTATCATTTTCTGTACAAGTTTTACAAATCTTCCAGCTCTCTCTTCTCCATTAGCAAACACTCACAAGCTGTTCATTTCTGGGTTTCCAACACAATTTTTTGGCTCTCCTTATTTTCAGAAGCTATAATAAGTAGGTGGGTGTAACAAATGCACACCTCCCAGGAATTCCAGACAGTCTTCTTCAAGTTTGCTTCTAGAATGGTTGGCACAGAATATGGATACATTTAATTACAAGCTGTCAGCCTGTTGCTTACATGACATTGTCCAGAAATGTTGCTACGCCAACAGCAGTAAATCGAGCCTGCCTTTGCTACTGAAACTGTGTATTTAACTCAGTCTTGGATTTGTGGTTTTATGCAATTTCTATAAAAGTCAAACCACATTGTAAAAGTCAAGGAAGCTGTAATAATTGTAACAGCCAGTATTTTACTATAGAATAACATTTAGTGTGTTATTTTCTGAAGGGAAATCAACCATAAAAATGAAAGGTTTTAAAAAAAGTGAATTTACAGTATATGTTACTAAAGCTAATAAGTAGCATGCCAAGAGGTGAAAAAACAGCTTAGTATAATTAGATTTCAATGTGCCATTTCTTGTTTATATTGTAGCCAATGTACAGTATAAACATCACTTCTGTTTATATGTATGATGAATTAACAGTGTCAGAAGACACCGCCACTCAGTGGCTGGGGCATGTCTACTGTAAGAATATGTGGAAGTGGAGTTTTAGGACTACAAGTTCATCTTGGTCTCCATCAAAACATGAAAAAATAAAACATGCTCATATGCTTTGTGACAATGAGTGGCCTGTTTGAAAAGAACTTGATTTACAACCACCATGGCAGGGAGTTCTCCATCCTCTGCAAACAAGCACTTAAGGTCTTTTCAGACATCAAATCCCGGATTTTTATTTATTCATCAACAGTTAGCAGTACTAACTGGCTCAAAATGTAAAAGAAACTTAAGATCTTAAAATACCATACAATAACATAGCTACCACCCATTTTAATCAAGAACCTAATGTGGAATCAGATCATGTTACAGAACTGTCATCATGTGGAGAAAATACAAAGCAAGTGGTTGCTGCTGCTGATAGTGCTGAGAGCTGTGTTGATCTGAGACTGTACTTGTTAAAAAGATTGTAGAACAGATGGTCGCTGATTATGAGGTATATTACGAAATGAGCAAATTTGGTACTGTTTTACTGAATAAATGCTAGTAATATCAGGCTGATTCCATGGCAACTCAGCTGAATACTGTTTTGCTGTCAGGTGAAGGTGGGCGGAGGCAGGTGGAACAGGGGGATTGAGGTGCATCACTGTGAAAGTCTAGATCCTGTTTCTTTATATCAGGTTGCCTGACCTACATATTCATAAGGGCAATTCCATCCACCCATCCATTTTCATTACACCCTTGTCCCTTAGTGGGGTCGGGAGGTGCTGGTGCCCATCTCCAGCCACGTTCCGGAGACGGGGTACACTCTGGACAGGTCACCAGTCTGTCGCACATAAGGGCAATTATGAATATAAATAAAACAGTTTTTTGTGACTATATCATCAGAGCTGTGTTTTTATTCACAAACATGTCTTTGTTGAAAAAAAATATTCTTGCCCATATTCTGATAGCTAGAGGATGCAGTTCCACCCCTCCCTTCACAAAACCTGCTCAAATTTGAGAAGCTGATTGAGAAATGAGGTTTAACTGGACAGAACTGGCCTTCAACAGCTACAGCATAGGGCATTAAAACATTGTATGATTAGATTCCCAATTGTCTATGGATTCTTTCACTTTTATTTTTCATTGTCCTTTTTTGTATTATTTAGTATTTTGTGGTTGGTACATGATGTACAGTTCTTTCATCTTTCACCTAGTTGGTACACACTTAAGACAAACACTCTCACTTTGCTCTTCTTTTTCAAATTTATAAATAATAAATAATAATAATACTTTATAAATAAACCTGTAACATAATTCACTTTTAAAACCAAGAAATGAAAAAATATATTAGCCAATTACTCCTCCCTGTTACATAACAGTGTGTGCTTGGGTTTAATATCATTCACTGTAATAAATGTGGGAACATATGCGGGAACTGTAATAACATATTCCCGCATATGTTATTGTGCGGGAATTTTTTAAATTAGAATTTCATATTCCTGACTGATAAAGAGCAATAGCCGAACGTCCATCACTGTTTTTCCTGAGTTTATCCTACAATGTTTTGCTTCTCTCAATTTGCATGCAGCTTTCAAGGTCCACTGTAAGGCAGGAGCAGCTCTACATTTAGCAGAGCTTGTGATCTGGTCCATTGCTAATTAGTAGCTCCCCATTTCCCTGCAAACCTGGTCCATCTGTGTCTTGTTCTGGCTCAGTTCCATACAGTCACCTGTCATGCCAGGAAACCCACAGTAATCCAGATGTCCATGCCTCCAACAGTTCTCTTTTCTGTGCTGCTAACTGTTTCTTCCTGCTATGAAGAGATCTTTAATCAGTTTTTTGATGGCTGCTCTGAAGATGCTTGGGATGAAGTTCTAGTTATTTTTGCATTAGTTTTCTAACTGAATTCTGAAAGTGTCTTGCAGCACTGGTGTTCAGAAGATCACACAGTTCCTACAAGATCTAAACGTAAAGCTCAAATAAAGATAATAATCTAATGTTTCTTTTCCATCTATCTATTGTTTGTTATGATTTTATCCCCGTCAGGGTCACAGGTTAGTTGATGTCTATCCCAGAAATAAACAGGCTACACAATGGCTAAGCATAATCTTTACTGAGTTGATAATTTGTCAAAGTAAAACTATCTTGAGTTGAGTTGAAGTTTTATATGTCTGTGAATTTTTGGGGATATTTTTCAGTGAAGAAACATATTAAACCAAGTCCAAACATGCTAAACCTCACACTGAGATGAAGGGTCAGAAATCATGCAAAGAATGAATGCAATAGAGCAATATATTGTTGTTGTACCACAATAGAAATGGTTTGGCTATGAATAGCTAAAAATATTTGTTGAGGGAAAATATTAATAAAACTGGTATTTCAGATTAAAAAGACCAAGTCAGGGCACCACTTAATTACTGGAGATTAAATTCAGTCAGTGATTGCTTTTAACCCTTGTTGTCTTAGCACAACACTCAGGAGAAATGGACAGATGGACAGCGGGGGAGGGTTGTTCCATCAGATCGTCAGTTCCCGAAACCACAAGTAAAGCAAAATATTGTAAAAGTGCACATGGGGTCAATGTGACCCCACCGGACCACACAAAGTAAAAAGTCTGTGGCATCCCTGACTCTTAAGACAACAGGATGGCTTTAATACCTCTCTGCTAACGATAATGTATTAATATAACAATAGATGAAGCAATAAGTCCAGCAGTGGCATTTTTGAACTAGAATATCCTACACAGAGTCAGACAGCTTCTCTCCAAGAGTATAATAACAAAGATAATTCAATCTTCCAGTCAAATACATTAATCGACAAAGTAATATAAGAGAAAAAAATATCCATCTTAACTGTGCCAGCAGGAGCCAACCTCCTTCCATCTCTGCTTGGGAGAGAGAGAGATAAACCAAGTTCAATCTCTGATTTTAAGATTCTGAAATCACTGGCCAGGCATCACTGTAAGGCTGTGTTTTACAGTGTAGTAAAGAAACCGTTACCTTCAGTTGTTATAGAATGATATATTTATATATCAAAAAAGACTACAAAAAATGTTACTTCTTGATTTAGTGCCTTGAAATTGGGCCTCCATCTCCTCAATAACTCCTGCTATTCCTGTCACTCTTAACTTCAGGAAGTCATCACAACATCACTCCTGTATTAACAATTTAACAATAGTTTTACCAGTACTGTGCTTTGAAAGAATGCACCTGCATACTGTCAAAGGGATATCCACATCACAAAGTACATTTTGTGGGTAGGAATGATTTTTAAAATGTATTTTCTGCTGTGTGCCATATTCATTTATTCATTCAGACTCAGTGACATAAGTATTGATTCTTAGACCCCTGGAGTATTCTCTGGACTATTGCCTTTAATTTGATACCAGCAAATTTCAAATAAACCTTGTAGAGAAACAGTTATTTCATTTATCATGTCGTTTTTGAGCAGATCTTTCAGCAAAAGGTTTAAGGGTGCATTTACACCGATCCTGTTTTGTCCACTTTAATCAAACTCTAGTTTGTTTGTCTGGAAGGTCTGGTTCATTTGGTGAGGCGTGAATCTGCAATTAAACTCTGATGCAGACTAAAAAAGCAAACTCTGGTCCGCTTAAAAACCTCAGCCTCAGTTCTATTGAATTGAACTCTGGTGCAGTTCAAATGCAGTGTGAATGCAAGTGGAATGGACAGCGCTCCATAAGCAGAAAGCTAACTACAGAGGGATTATCAGTCGACGTCATGTTGTGTCAGCAGCCACATGATGCGGTCAGAACGCAGGCAAGATTACATTATTCCAACTGTATATATCTTATATATTAACTATTTACAATTAGGCTAATAAAATAATTTACAACTCCCGACCAGCACAGATCACCCTCAGCCTCTCTGTAACCTCACACTGCGTCCCGTTCAACCAGCAGCGTCTGTAGTTTCTGATAGTTTAGTTTATCAGATGTCTCAACAAATCTCATCGAGAGCTGAAGATCTTACCATGAACAAATTGCTTTAATATTGCTAGTAAGTATTTTCTCAGACATTTGGGGCATTTTCTCTCGTCATTTATCGATTCACCTGGATTTAATGCTTACGGGTCAGTAAGACTCATAATTCACTTTTAGTATCATGACATATTTTGTTACTCTGTCATTAACAGTTGTAGTGTGCTGACAACATGCTAGTTAATGTTAAAACAGCAAGATAAATGCTATGCCATGTAACCTGTGAGGGTGTAAAACCCGCCCAGCTCTCCTGCATTTAAGTTGCATGTGCATCCACAGTGTTTACGAACAATAATCCATCTATAGAGGGGAACAAATAGAGGGACTATTTGTTTATAAACACAGCAGATGCACATGCAACTAGACTGACAGAAGAGCCGGCGTCAGGTTAACGGTGGCTTCTTCTTCTACTACATGCATGAGTAGAAGAAGAAGCCATGGCTAACCTGGGAAAACAATTTCTGTTCAATACTGCCGTCCCTGACTTCCAAATGATTTAGTGACGTAGTTGCAAAGGGTCAGTAGTGCAGGACATTCTGGTCAATATTACTCTATGCTCTGAGGCTTAGCAGAGAAGTTGTGTCAGTTGCTACACATCTTTTTATTTTATCAATGTATTTATTTAACTTATGTCTCTTTAGACTGTAACATCAACACCCTCAGTGTCTGTAATTATTCTTTATTATTAGTTTTTATTATAATATTTTTATTTTTGTCATCGAGTTAATGTCTGTATGTATGTTCATATTATTTGTTTGAAATAAAGTTATAAAAAAAAGTTGCGTCAGTTGCCCTGGTAGTAGAATGGAATGGAAAAATCCTACAACTGCTAAAATCTGACACCACTCCATTTTGGTGTACATTTTGTGAAGAAGGAAGTTGTCTTGGTCTTTTTCAGAGGTTTTGTGTTGATTCCTGCTGTAGTTTTTTGGTGCAGCGCCACCACAGGTGAGTGGGGGAACTGATGTTTCAACTAGTTTGACACAGTGCAGTGTGAAAGTAAACCACAGCAGCTGAAAATGAAACAAATGTTGCAGTTTTGTTCCACAATAGAAGCGAGTCCACCTGACCGTCAGGTGTGACACAATAAGAGGTAAACTTAGTTCCTTGGATGTTTAAGGCCTTAGAATTGCTGTTTCAGTCTTATTACTTTTTGCTATAGCATGTTTTCTGGTTTTCCTGAAGTATTCTTTTGTTTTCATGCTGTAATGGTAGCTTGGATTACAGGGACCCCAAAGACAAACATAGTTTATATTATATGTTTAATATATGATTTCTTCAAATAATTTGTGAACACTTTCATAAGAAGTTTCTTACATCTGTGATCACAAGAAAAAAGAAAAGTTTCCTACCTTTGTTTCACCCTGTGCATGTAGTAAATAAAATCTAATGCAGTTTAGACCTTTCAAATCAATAGGAGAGAGGGTGTAGTATGCAGAAGTACTTAGTAAAGTACTGCTGCAAAGTGATCTCAGCTTCTCTTTCTATAAAGAAAAATACAAAAGTTTGAGGGATTCACTTCAGGTCACTGACTTTGTGTGCATTGCCTTCAGTATTACACTTTGTTTAGCTTGGTTATTTTAATGCCTACCTTCATTTTTTATAAGACTAATGGACTCCTACCTAGCCTCTTCCCTTGTCAATATTTGCTTTTGTGCTTCCTTTCTTATTTATAGACATTGCTGCACTAATGCCTATTGTCTTCTCTGGAGAAGCACGCAAACAGCAGAACACAAACCCAACCTTTTCCCGTCTTCGGCAGACAATGATTCAGTTTTTCCATCTGCAGAGTTGCCCACAACTTTTCTTTTGACTGTTTTTGACAAAACACCCTAAAGTGACCCAGAATATATGAGGCCATTCTTTCCATCATGGAAAACCAAATGAAGACACTCTGAACTTGTAGACTGACCTCGGTGGGTTTTCAGAACAGATGAAAGCTGGACTTTGTGTTGGCTTGGTATGTTACTCACTACTCAGTTATGCCTCTTTTCCACTGGTTCCTTCAGCAGCCCCGCTCTACTCTACCCAGTATCACTCCACTGTACTCCAGAGTGATTGTGTTTCCACAGACCGGGGTAGGTCTGCAGCTGGGTGACATCTTGCTATGGGGGTATCCAGCCCCACCTCCAGGCGTCCTGCGCCATGTGCTATGTTTCATAATTTTATGAAAACTTATAAAATGCAAGTTGCCATTTTTCCAAAACAAAACAATAAGAGAGAGCTAGGATAATTTTTATAGTCTGATTGTTATTTTTCTGAGGCTTCAGGAAGTGACGCGCAGTGAGAGAAATGCTGAGAACGTGACAAGACAGACAGCTGATTTCTGGAGGAAACTCCTGGCCTCCCAGCAGGAGGAAAGCAAGTGGCCCAGACTTTGCAGGATAAGCCAACACTGATTTTTGTTTTTTACTATAAAGCTTGTAATACAGTGCCAAATACACAGTAATTTAAGCCAAAGTGTTATGAATAATTTGTTAGTGTCAGAATTGTTGCATGTTGGTGCTGCACATAAATTTATTCCTATATGTTTTCAGATGTTGGTAAACTGTGGATGCAGACCATCCTGTAGGGATTCCTGCAGGCCTGCAGTGGGGGGTTGTCTCAGTGTCCACCTTCACAGACTCCCAGTGAGTTCACAACTTCAGGATGTCCAGAGACCTTCACCTTTCTGGAGCAGGGAACACATGTGCCAAATGCACAGAAGAAACATTTGTTAATTTAAAAGGAAATATGACTGATGTTCGTACAGAGTTGAAGTGCATTAACAATCTGTTGCTTTTAGCTACTCAATATGTGTAATGATGATTCTTCTGATCTTCGGGTTATTGTGAAAATGAATAAAGCTGTGTTCCTTCTAATCTAGTAATCCTAGTTTGGATTAAGCCTTCAATTTCTTCACATATGGGTCTCTAAAGAGACCAATAAATCTCCAAAGAACACAACAGAATCCAGTAATGGTTACAAAGTTTGAATACATTATCACAATTTCTTACAAGGAGGTACTCCGCATCTGTTCCCCCTACAGCTCCACCTGGGGAGAGAATGGCATTATGTCTTACTGTTTTCTTATCAACTCCCTGTAATCAAAGAGTTTCCTTCCTGTTGAAGCTGAAAGTAGGTTAAGTCAGTGCTCTGTTGAATCAACAGTTGTACCAGCTTCCTGTGTTCAGTTCTTCGTGGGTAGAGGTCAAACAGATATAACGTTATCAAAACAGTTTTGGCTCATTCTTCCTGACAGAGCTGGTGTATCTGAGTCAGGGATTTTTGTGTAAATTGCTCACACACACCTTATCAATCCTGTCCAGAGTTCTTTGATGGGGTTAGCTCAGACCTCTGCGACAGCCTCTTTAAAACATTTACTTTGTTGTGCTGAAGCCACTTTACAACTAATTTGGTACTTTGTCATCATCAATTTATTCCCAAGCGTTATGTTCCTGACTGTTCTTTTCTTGTGACATCATCTATCTCGGTTGAAGAATGAACATGAAAGGTTTTCCTCTCTTCCTGATAGTTTGGCTGAACTCATTTATTTTTCCCATGATGTCCAATCAGAATCTTACAAATCCATGACCTGGGCTTTCCCCTCCCCAATTAATAGGTGTAGTACTCACAGTGTATGCAAACTTCTGAATTAAAAGAAAGTAAAAACAATAACAAAATCTTCTTCCATTATTCTGACAATTAACATAGAAATTGTAGCTTAATAATCCAGCTGATCACAAACAACAGAGAAAAATGTCAAGCTGAGAAAAAATAGTTTTGTATGTTTCCAAACCCCATCCCTGTGAGACACACTTTCCCTACTAAAGCAGCAGAGCATTTGACAGTCACTGTAAAAATTTTAAAGAATGTTAATTTTTCTTTTCTTTCAACTATCTGGTTTGAACTATAAACTCAACACACCTACCATATACACTTCTACTGCAGTTAAATTCATTTCTGTGTCTTAAATCCAGTCTTTCAGGAGCAAAAATGACTTTAACAGTTACAAATGTAGGTCTCAGATGAAGCTCCATGTTTGTTTTCCACTGCAAGGTGAATAAAAAATGTCAATATTATTACTTCTAGTATGTTCCGAGCCTCCACTTGTCTTCTTTTTAAATCATGCTCCAATATTTCCTCAGGTGTTATCTGTGTCTCTTTGCCACATGCCTCTGTTACGATGTTTTTATACACGTTTCTTGCTCAGCAAAGATAGAGCCCATTGCTGCCTTTGGGCTCTTTTTTCATGTCTCCATTCAACCAGTCTAGGATCCTCATAATAGATTCTGTCTGCTTGCATGCCTACTCTTGACTTCCCTTGATCCTTTAACCTGTCTAGTTTTATAGGTTCAGTTGCTATAAACAAGGTGTTCTTCACCAGAATACAATATTAGTCCAAGTAGCATTGGAAAGGGCCTTTTTTGTGGACAGAGACAACAGTTTTGTAAGCCACTTGTGTTCAGCAAAAAGGTCACCAGTTTAAATTGTCAGTGAAGGAGCAATGAATAGGTGGCGGTTTTTAAAAGTCTTTAATGCAGCAGTTTCACCTGGATGACAGTACATTCAGGCTATTTAACAACACGAGCAGAGAGAAATTTCAAACATGCCAAAATCAGAAGCAACCATACAAGTAGTTTTAGCACCCTGTGCAGCACAGTGCCGTGCTTGGACTACAGATATTTAAGAAAAGCTAAAATGTAATGTAATGCACAAAAATATATGATGAACTGAAAAAACACAGGCCGTTATAGTCATGTTTGAACTATCCAAAAAACATCCTCAATGCCTCTGGTGCCTTGACCAAAGCACTTTAGATTGTTACGCCAAAAAAAAAAAAAAAAATAGTATGGTGTAATATATTTTTTTAAAATCACATTATCTGTACGGACAGTCAACCTGTCCAATGATTTTAAGTTTATTGGACAACATTAAATTACAACGGTAATATCTGACTGTCCAATATTCTGTTTGCAGAATATGTTTTTTTCTAGATTTTATGCCAGGCAAGAAATCACTCTGTAGTGCTTCTGTTTTACTTCTCCAAATCAGACACATTTGAAGATCTGCAGTTCTTGAGAACATGCCAGCCTCTGATTTCCTGTAACATGCCCTAAATCATATCTTCTTTTCTTGTGTCTGGGTGAAGTAATGACAGGTTCCACCCAAGGTGAAGGACATACTAATTCACTCTGGCACAGCATTGTTTTGATGTAGAGATAGCTGCAGTCAGAGGTGAGTGATGGAGCTGTCCAAAGGGAATGAGAGGAGGCCGGGCCCTCTGTCACAGCAGGACAGCAGATGGAGCATCATGGGAAACATGCCTGAGATCATAAAAGACTCTACAGGACATAATGAGAGACTTTGCTGAGACGATGGGAAACTCCCAGGAAGACATCATTTAATGGCTGTTAAGAAACAGCTCCTGATGAGTGACTGATTTTCACTTCAGCTGTGATGTCTCTGTTTGCTGTTTTGGTCCTCTATTTCTGACAGCCATGCACTCTCAAAGACCTTCAGAACAGTTGTAAGTAAAACACATTCTATTTTGTGCACGATTTGTGTAAATGACATCTTTATGAGTCTCCATCGCAGACAGATGGCTCACTGCTGCACATCCATCACCGTCAAAGCAAAGGAGGATTGAGTTTCCGGATTGTCCCAGTGTGTCTTGCTTTCTATCTGCAACACCCCTTTCATGAGTCACCTTGTGAAAGCCTCTGAACTCAGACCCTCCTATTTTACTGTATGGACATGTCTTTGTTTTCTATTCTCACCGGAGGGCAGATTTTCAAGGTCTAAGGTGGAAAAAAAGATAACTTTGAACAAAAACCTTTCAGCACATTCAAAGTGAGCTGTGAAGAAGTACAAGAGCTGTTTCTTGCCCAGAAACGATTAGAGACCGACCATGAACGTGGTTTTCTTTGAGTCTTATCTTGAATACACTTTTGCCATTTCCATATAGAGGTCAAGCTATTATCAAGATTTCCTCCCAGTCAGTTCAGAGTCCCATGGAGAAGCTTAACTTCTCCCCAGATTCTTCATTCCATTTTGTAGGTCTCCTCTAAACACGATACCTAGTGTAGGGGAGTAATTCAGTGACATATGAAATTTTAAAGATTTGAACACATCAATGCACAGTAGTATGATCCTTGGCAAATTAGGGACATTCTATGAAATCTGAGGTTTACAGCATCCAGTGAAGAGTGATGCCCCCCAGGCTGTACTGGTATGTTTCAACTATACTTCCACCCCTCTCTCTTTCCTGCCCTGGGGCTTCTATCTGCACATGCTAAAGACTGGAAAGGTCATCCTTGATATGTGTGGTGTGAGATTATTCAGCTGGATCTTTCCTGTCAGCTTGAATCGGAATTCACATTACTCAGTCTCTGGTCTTCAGTAGATCAGAAAAAAGAATGCTTGCAGTTTGAGCATCTTAAACAGAAATGTTGTTTGGCTCAGGTAATCTGTCATTTCTTATTTATTAGTAGTTAGATGTTCTTCCTAATATTTCTTAGCATATTTTTCTGTAAATTTTAGCTTTATTTTTTTCGGTCAGTATGATGTTTACCTTACTGCAGTTGTCAAGCCCAAATTGGCACCCCAGGTTATTGTGCTTTCTCACATAACATGTTTCTTGACAACACAAGTGTGATGAAACCAGATGATAATGATAAATAGGACTCAGTCAAACTCAGTCAGTTTCCATGTGAGCCCCAGGAGATGATGAAAGAACTGGAAGTGAAAGTACAGACAGACTCTACCTTAATTTTGGTCCAAGTTCACCCATTACTGGATCGTACGTGATCCAGTTTGATGAAGTAGTTCAATGAAGATGTCTACCTACTTTTTTTTTGGTGCAGAACAGAATAAAAAAACTTATGTTCTTCCTGAAATAAGTAATTTACAAATCTGTTTACTAACCAATACTATAAAACAAATGTTTTTCTCTACTAGTTAGTCATTTTCCTTTATCCTTCATTTTTCTAACAGTCATGAACCTTTCTCATTGGCTTTCTATGAAAGGTTAATACTCAATGCATCTCCATTTATATGAATTGTGTTGTTTTAGTCAGTCTTGGGTTTCCTTTCTCAGCCAGTTTGGTGTGTGTAGGTTTGGTATAATCCAGAAATATATAAACATGGTGATTAGTTTCCCTTTAGACGTCATGGTCTTTTTGAAAAGATGTATATCTACTGATGATCCCTCATGATGAATATGATCATTGGAAATAGTGTTCCCCCACTCTGGAGCCAGGGCTGGAGATGGGGCAGGATGGAGAGGCACAGCCTGAAGAAGAGACGTGGGTCACCCTTCTCATGGGCTCACCACCTGTAGGGGGGGCCAAACGGGTCAGGTGAAATGTAAGATGGCTGATCCGTGTTAACAGAAGATGGCTCTCAGAATGTGGAATATCACCTCTGGTGGGGAAGGAGCCTGAGTGTGTCAGGTTGTGAGGTTCCGGCTAGAAATAGTCTCACCTCAACACATAGCTCTGGTTCTGGAACTAGTCTCCTTCACAGGGTTTGGATACTCTTCCATTCTGGAGTTTCGCTAGCAGTGGCAGCGGGCAGGAGTGGGCATATTTGTTGCCTCTCATCTTGGTGGCTGTATGTTGTTCATACCTAAAATATGTGTTTGACTGCAATCATACCTCCATATCTGCTCAAACATCAGCTCAACAACAGCACTTGAAAACTGAATTTGCAGTGGTCTGAATTTGAGGTAAAAACACTGTCATTTGGATCTTTGGTCAAGTCAAAGATCCAAATAATCTTTGACTTGATCATTTGGACATACTCATCTCAATTTATGTGGTCTGAGTTGTTTTTGCCTGAAAAGCTGTCTATTCTTTTTAGATAAATTATGGGCTGAATACACAAATGTTGAAGTTAGAGTAGAGTTAAGGAAGACTTTTCAGTATAATCCAATCACACTGCTGACATCTGTGCAACTTTGTTAATGAAAAAAATTACAGTGTTTCATGTAAAGTGAGAGATTTTGTGGCTGCGTTTCTTTCAAAATGAACATTTCATGAAGGAGACAAAGGAATAAAATTAAAGTGATTGATGTGGTTAATTTCATTTGAGCATTTTTGCCGTATTCATGAAAAACTGCTCACATTAAATGGTTAATGGCAATTACCTACGTACATACTCCAATTAAAACATTTTCATACATCTATCAAAAGACTTATTACACAACACTGCTCATTCTATCAATTAAGACTCTTTCACTGTTATGTCTACATTCACCTCTCTATGAGCAAACTGTTGGTTTGTGGAAGAAAGAATCCAGCAGCAGTCAACAGAAATAATGGTTTCAAGATTTTTGTCTTTCCTCACTAAAATGTGACAGCAGAGATCAGGCAATGTTCTGTACACTATCCTTGCATCAACGTGACCCTTTCAGCATAACATCACCGACTCTGTGTTGCATTTTCTTCTATAAATAGCAGATGCTAGATCAGATGTAATCCTTTTAAACATGAAACTGGGCAGGAACTCAGTGTTGTGATCGTTTGTGTTTACAAAAAGTATGTTGAATCATTAAATGGTTCTAACTTTAGAATGCAATGAACCACACAATTAATCTTTGAATATGCACATATTTAATAAACAATTTCACATCAATGGCTAATTTTTAATGGGAAGTTTAGCTTATTTTGTCTATATGTCAATTTAAATGTGATAAATTGTGATTATTTGAAAATTGCAGGGTATGTAAGAAGTCCCACCTGTAGTTACCATATATTTTGTATGAATGTTTCAAGTCCAACCATTTCAAATCTAATATAAGCATTTACATTCCCAGCTTGAAAGCAAGTCAAGAAAGCTTCCAGAATATCTGTCCAAAACCAAAGACAGGAAATTCCCCAGTGAAACCAGGAAGTATGTTGTGCCAAGTAATTACAGCGAAAGTGGGCACTCCTTTTTTCAAAGTGCAATGCATTAGCTTCTCAATAAAATATTGATAAATATGCAACCCACTCGCCTCTGTGATTACATCGCAATAAAGTGAAAAAAGTAGTGACTAGAGAAACACCCCTCTACAGCTCTTCACTCTGTGTTTTTCCTGTGAAATGGAAAAAGATGGACATGTTTGGGTCTCTGTCTTGACAGGTGGGATACAGGGCTGAACTCAGGCCTGTAAATGTACAAGCCAAGGCTGTACTGGAGGGATTTCCGTGATGATGGAGTAAGTGGCTTGCTCTGGCTGTAAAGCATACAGATCAGCTGCCCCTTAGACAATTCTCAGAGCTTTAGTGCAGAAAGAGTTTTTTTTTTTCACCACCACCCTCCAACCACCTCCTCCTCTCCAGAGAAAGGTTTATAAAAATAGAATTATTCATTCTAAAAGGAGATTTGTTCTATCACAACAAGGCCATTTTCTTCCATGCCAGAATTATTATTCTGGAGCATCTAAATGGACATCAGTGATTTTCAACAGAGTACATTTTTGTTTTAAAATTTAAATCGTCCATTCACCTGGCTGTGCAAAGTACTGATTCAAGTTTAATACAGCACGCAAGGGAAGGAGCCTGGAACAGAAAAAAATAGTTATATTGGTCATTTATATATCTGCATATTTAATCATATAGTAGTGAGATAGTTATGAAATACTCAGAGTAAAAGCATCCACCTCTTCGGTTAATAATAATAAAATTCTTGTATAACTTCTAAACAATTTTCTACAATTATATTCAAAAGAAACAACACCTCCTTAACATTCAGGGATTATGTACTTTGAGGTATTTAGGGTTAAAGGACATGGTGGAATTTGTGAAAAATTGGATCAAAACATTTTTCAAAAAAAATTTTAAAATCAGATTATAGATACTTTAAATACCTGAATTTCAAAAGGGAAAGTTGAAAGTTGAAAAGATGAGACTGTTTAAGGTTTTTATTGCGATCAACTAACAGACAGCATGTGGAAGGAGACTCTCTGTGCCGGCTGGCATTTGCAGAAAGCGTTCTGTAGCACCAACCTGAAGGTAAGGGTATAGGATGTGTGGGGTCTGCAGAGATGTTAGGTGGCCTTTTCCTGATTTTACACCTCTACAATCCCTGAATGGAGGGAAGGTCAGTCCCGATGACTGTCTGCAAACCCGATTGGAGGTTGCAATTTGAACCTGTCCATTTTTGTGGGTGAGCCAGACCACACAGTGATGGATGAACACAGGACAGACTGAGTAACGGCTCTCTAAAAGACGCCCAGAAGCTCTTGAAGTAGGTTGTTCTTATTTAGTTGCAGCAGGAAAGTCAAGGTTTTTATTTTTTTTTTACCTGCAGCAGAAAATTGACTACTATTTGATGGTAAAACTATAAAATTACAGATCTTTCACATTTGAACAGAAGTAAATTTCTTCTCACCTAAAACACTTAAATGTCAATAGCCACCCAGGATCTTTACTGGAAATTTAATAATATGGTGCTTTTGTCTGCAATCTTTATATTTTTCTCTGTCTAGTGGGAAAACCATGGGATATAAACAACTACTAAAGTATATTTATCTCAAGAACTAGAGGCTGACAAGTGTCTGGCTATTACCTTGGTGAATAGAATGGTAAAACACTGATGAGGCATAAAATTATGACCACATGTCCAATACTGTTCTGGTCCACTTTTGGTTCTAATGCTGCATTTACTCCACATGTTATTCACTTCTGTAGGTCTGCTTCCACCAAGATGTTAGAAGGAGATTATTTAAGTTGTGAAGTGGGGCATAGTTCACCCAGGGGCATTGTGTTCAGATACACCTAGTCATC
Source organism: Girardinus metallicus (assembly GCA_903067095.1). Classification (NCBI taxonomy): domain Eukaryota; kingdom Metazoa; phylum Chordata; class Actinopteri; order Cyprinodontiformes; family Poeciliidae; genus Girardinus; species Girardinus metallicus. Next base: position 3,885 of record CAEGAE010054816.1, on the reverse strand, counting down.
CACATTATAGAAAACAAATTAGATAAAATTTGTGTTTCAGTTCTGATGTTTGTGCGCCAATTATTGTTGCTTTCACCAGTTGATGGGATCAAGATTTATCACCATGACTGGTCTGCAGCTGTGCAGTTTGGGCTAGAGTTAGTCGTCTGTTGGATCGGATAAAGCAGAGCTGCTTCCCAGAAGCTTCAGTGAGGTTTTGCCAATTCATTACCACTGGAGCTTCTGGAATGAAACCTGCTCTGGGTGATCATCTCCACCCCAAGCCCCATCCCTGTGAGACACACTTTCCCCACTAAAGCAGCAGAGCATTTGTCACTGTAAAAATTTTAAAGAATGTTAATTTTTCTTTTCTTTCAACTGATCAGAACCATTAAGAGCAAAAAGTCTTAGCAGTTTATTTGACTTTTTGCTTTTGGTTTTCAGCAAATTTACAACATATCATGCTGGTAAGATTCAGAAATATGCACACAAATACTGTCCAATTTGGAGAACTAGGACATGTTCTGAGTAACAATATTATTCAAGGTGAAATACTAATGTGGTGTATTCTGTCAGTGTCTGGTGTGATGATGTTTAAGGAATAAAGCTTTTCAGGTTGGACTTTGCCTGAAAAAGCAAAGATATTATTACAAACTGCAGCCTAACTGAATCAGTAGGAAATCTTGGCCTGATCATAGAGAAGTCCTCCCAATCGTTGGACAGCATCCCTTTCATAGGTCTCCGACCAACATATTTTTCCCAAAGTCAACATATTACCACATACATGTTTCAGATGTATGTCTTTGGGTTGTGGTGGAGGATTGTTTTCTGATTCGTCTGCAATCCATTGATTAGACTTGTTTTTTGTACTCAATATCTCTTGGCCATTGTCAATGTCGGATGTTCCAACCGGATTCAGGAAGAGCAGTGTGGTTTTCGTTCTGGCTGTGGAACACTGGACCAGGTCTACAACCTCAGCAGGGTCCTGCAGGGTGCATGGGAGTTCGCCCAACTGGTCTACATGTGTTTTGTGGAGTTGGAGAAGGCTTTTGACTGTGTCCCTCGGGGAGCCCTGTACGCGGTTCTCCTGGAGTATGGGGTACCGGGTCATTTGATACGGGCTGTCAGGTCCCTGTATGACCGGTGTCATAGTCTGGTCCACATTGCTGGCAGTAAGTCGGGCTTGTTTACGGTGAGACTTGGACTCTGCCAAGGCTGCCCTTTGTGACCGATTCTTTCCATTACTTTCATGTAAGTAATGGTGTGGAGGAGATCTGTCCTGATGGCCTTAGGATCTCATCCCTGATTTTGGGATGATGTGGTCCTGTTGGCTTCATCAGGTCGTGATCTACAGCTTTAGCTGGAGCGGTTCGCAGCCGAGTGTGAGGCGGTCGGGTTGAGGATCAGTGCCTCCAAATCTGAGGCCATGGTCTTGAGCCGGAAAAGGATATAGCACGTTCTGTGGGTCGTGGGGGATGTGCTTCCCTAAGTGATGGAGTTTAAGTATCTTCTGCAGTGAAGCGAGCGCTGTATCGGTCTGTTGTGGTGAAGAGAGAGCTGAGTAAAAAAGCGAAGCTCTCGATTTACCGATCGATCTACGTTCCTACCCTCGTCTATGGTCATGAGCTTTGTTGTCATGACCGAAAGAACGAGGTCATGGGTACAAGTGGCTGAAACAAGTTTTTTCCGCAGGGTGTCTGGGCTCTCCCTTAACCCTTAGAAATAGGATGATAAGCTTGGTTCGAGGGAATCAGAGTAGAGCCGCTGCTTCTTCACGTTGAGAGGAGCCAGTTGAGGTGGCTCGGGCATCTGGTCAGGATGCCTCCTTTGACGTCTCCCTGGTGAGGTGTTCTGGGCCCGTCTCACTGGGAGAAGGCCCCGGGGAAGACCCAGGATAAGCTAGACTCTAGCGGCTAGAGCACTATGTTTCTCGCCTGGCCTGGGAATGCTTTGGGATTCCCCCAGAGAAGCTGGTCCAAGTGGCTGGGGAGAGCCTCCCTTTTTAGGCTGCTACTCCCTTGACCCGACCCTGGATAAGTGGAAGATGTATGGATGGATGGATGTCTTTTGGCCTTTGACCTAACTGTTTTCCACAAAATTTCAAAATGTCCTAATGTATGGTTAGAAAACACACCAACTATAATATGGTAACATAATTGTTTAACTAACTTAAAATATAGGAAAAATAAAATGCAACATACCAAATGAGATCCTAACCTTTCAGTATTAGTAAAAAAATTCTCATCTCAGACTGATTTGTTTTATTACAAGTAGTTAAATGAATTTGTTTCAAATAAAACATTAGAGTATTATGATTTTATAATTTTCAAATCCAACTGTTGAAGCTGCAGCATGTAGCTTTTCTAAAAACATTTTTTACATATTTATTTAAACTGTCACTGTTATGACAGTATAATATGAGATTGGTAATTTGTGAAAAAAACAAGCTCCTCCACCTCCTCCCAGTTCTCTTACTGCCATCTGCAAAATACACAGCTCAGTCAGAAACAACCAATCAAAGGCGGGTGGAAGGTCATGCACACTGACAGTGCTTGATCAGTTTATCAGTGAATCGCTTTGTCACATTAATGATTCTTGTCACATTGTCACCAACTGCAGAGTAAAATTTGGTGTAGCTTTATTGCCAACTTTCAGTTATTCCTCTATGCTTTCCATCTGTTTCATCTGAACAGCTGCTTCCTCAACTCAAGGTACTGAACGATGGGATTTTCAGCTACGTGCACAGATATAATTCTATCTTGAATCTATTTTAATTCAATTTTCGAACATTGCGTGTGTAATATAAATATTTCTTGCAAAGACATACATATCATGTAGGAAGCCACAAAGAGCAGAATACTGGCCATAAGTCTGCAGTATTGTCCCTGCCTCATGTAAACTGCTTCAGGGCACACACTCTGAGCTCTGCATCATCATCGCCATAATAAACACTTTGACTGTGTTATCAGAGCATTCCAGATCTTTATTGATCTTTTATTGAATGCTTCATAGCTGAAAACTGCTGGAGATGAATTCAGACAAAGGCGCTTCTGAGTCGCCCCAAGAGAACAAGCTGGATGATCTTGTTTCACAGAGCAGACACTGACCTTGAAACAATGAGGCTAAGGTGAGCAATGAAGACATCCAGGATATATATGGCAGTTCAGACACTCACATTCTGGTGGCTAAATGATTTCTTTTTTCTCTCATGCTGTTTGTCCATTCATGTATGAAATTTGACTGCCGCTACCAAGTCTTTATAGAAGAAAGTCAAGATGTAAAGCAGGTAAATTCAGGACAACCACTCAAAGTTTGAGGCCTTTCTGCTAACTGTTTTTTTTATTCAAGACTTCTGGAGAGGAGAGTCTGTCAGAGTCAAATCACGGATTCAGGTAGAGCAGTGTGGTTTTCATCTTGGCCGCTAGACCAGTTCTACACTCTCAGGGAGTTCGTCCAACCAGTCTACATCCAACCAGTCTACATGTACGTTGAGGATTTGGAAATGGCATTTTACCATGTCCCTTGGGCAATCCTGGGGGGTTTATTCCAGGAGTATGGGGTGCCAAGCCTTTTGAAATAGGCTGTTGGTTCCCTTTATGACCGGTTTCAGAGATTGGTCCACATTGCCGGCAGTAAGTTTCTGGCAAGAGTTGGACTCAATTATCAAAGTTTCCATTTGTTACTGATTCTGTTCAAAACCTTTATGGGCAAAATGTTCAGGCACAGCCAAGTTGTTGAGGGGCCTCTGTCTCTAAGAAGCTTCTGTTCTTTCCAACACATTGCTTTCAGGAAGTCTTCACAACAATGCGTGTCCATTAAGCCATTAATTAAATGGTCTTAGGAATGTTGGACTGAGAAGTAAGAAGCTTCTTAGAGACAGAGGCCCCTCAACAACTTGGCTGTGCC
>CAEGAE010054801.1:0-15653 GCA_903067095.1 Girardinus metallicus | reverse complement strand
TTTATTGTTACTTTCGTTTTATTCACAGGGCCAACAGTGTCTTGGCACAAATCCACATAACCCAGCTGTAAGGTAACGTGTCTAGACTAATTTTTGTTTTTCCGTCAAGCTGTTTTTTGTGCGCTCTAACAGCCTGATCTGACCACAGGCCAAAGGAGGGGCTGTTTCAAGCCCAGACTTCACGCTATCTTAGTGAGTTTGAAGAAATATGTCGGCTTGGAAAGGGATCATACGGAAATGTTTATAAGGTACTACGCTGATCATTTCTTCCAAATTCTTTTAAAACTTTTTTCATGTACAGATTTAATTTATTTTAATGCAATTATCACTGTGATTTTTTTGATCATCATTTTGTAGGTTGTGAACAAACTAGATGGCCAGAGTTATGCTGTGAAGAAAATTCTCATCAAAAGAGTCTCCAAGGAGGACTGCATGAAGGTCGGCTTCCCCGTCTTCTGTAAAACTAAAGCTTTAAACTGCATTACATCACTTATAATGTAACATACCTCACCCTACTCAACGAAAGGGTTTTTTTTTTTTTTTTTTTCATCTGTACACATGGATTGAAATCATCCATGTGTTTGGTCGTCTGCTTGCCTTTGGCATGGGATCAACAGTGTTTTGCTCCAGCTGCAACAATTATTTGAAGTTTATTGAATGTAATTGTGAATTTTATCAATTACTACGTCATAGTGCATAATTTATTTATAGTTTTACTCAGAAATGACAAACCTTAGTATATTGTATTGGGACTTTATTTAATAGACCTAACAAAGTAGTTCACAATTGTCATGTGGGAGAAATATGGATGGGTGTGAATCCTTGTGGAAGGTGACGCATTTCTAATGCCTGGTTCACACGGCAAGATTTTTATGCTGATTTTTAACGTTTGACCCAATTTTCCTCTTCTGACAATCTTAAGGTATCTATGATTGCTGTGATACTCTAAAGAAAATCTTTAGAGCACCACTCCTTTAACCAGCACCTTTTTTGCAGCGTTTTTTCTTTTAAAAATAGTCCACAAACTATCATCATTGCTTCTTCTTAGTCAGCCATGTTTATTTGCTCTGAACTCACGTTTGATCTTGAGACTTTTTGTGAGATTTCCTGACGGTCAGCTGAATGTTGGTGAGTGAAACCTGACTGTGTGTGGGGTGTTGTCTGAACACCACACACTGTAGGACCAAACCAGTTATATCAGTAATTTATTGTCATCATGTTTAGGCTCTCAGGCTTTGAAAATCAATCAACAAATTTAAAATGTTCCCCTGTGAACATTTTAAATTTGACACAGAGCTAAAAATTTAGATGGGGGTTTTATTTTTGAATTGCTTCAAGAGAAATGTTTGAGTTTAACATTTCCTCCAGATCCATGGCGGGGCCTTAATCTAACCGGGCCCCTGTGTGTGTTCTAGGTCCTCAGAGAAGTCAAAGTGTTATCCAGCCTGCAGCATGTAAACATTGTGGGCTATCACACTGCATGGATGGAACATGTTCAACCAGCCGTCCGTGAGTCTTTATCATGAAACAAGTTAACCCAACATTAACGAGAGAAGATTTAGACTGATCTGTCCTAACTCTGGCTTTGATAACCACCTTTATTGTAGACCTTGAGTCCCACCTTCCTGCTCTGGAATCCCCTGGACAAAAAGATGGGTACGATTAGTCATTATTTTCTCTCAATATCCTTTAGTTGCATTAGCCTGCGGTTGTCCCTAACTGACAGTACACCTCCTGTGCTTTATATCTTCATTATTTCATTCACAGTTTCGATGACAGCCTTGACAACAGTAGCAGCAGCAGCTCTTCTATAGTTTTCCAAAGCCACAGTCAAGGAGAAACTGGTGCTGCTTCCAGTGCTAAAGCCCCTCCAACAGAGAGCCAGCCAATCAGAGCTTTAGTCTCAGCCCAGGACCGCCAGGTGGCATGTCCCAAGACGGTGCGCCGCCTCCCGGAGAACTACGTCCCCTGTGTGTTCCTGGGACAGGGGGAGCCCAGGAGTGGCTCCAAGTGTCCTGCCATGGGCTGGGATCGGTCAGCCATGTTGGACGAGGACTCGAGCAGAAGCAGCGTTGAGCTGAACAACAACTCCTGTGTTGACAAGGACCATCAGCAGTGGGCTGAAATCCACAGCAGAAGATCCTCTAAAGATGTGGGTGTTTTAAAGTCTCATAACCACTACTTTGTCTCTTTTTTTTCTCCCCAATTTTTTTGTAAGCAAAACAACCTAAACAATAGTGATGCACTGATCCAATTTCAATATCTGTATCTATCCCATATTTTGAAACCAATTCCAGATTGGGTATTGGTAGCAATGTGTACGATCAGACGGGCAGATCTATTGAGTCTAATTCTATGCTTTGTGCTCTGCACAACGTCATGCTGTATTATTTTATTTTACTTTCTACTTAGAATTCCTAATTGCACTTTCTGAACCATTAGAAAGGTTTGTTAGTTTATTCTTTGAACGTTTGACTAAGGTAGTCAACCTATTGATTTTATTACTTTGTTACTTTATTATTTATTTTACATATTTGCACTGACTGAATATATTAAAGTTGTTTTTACATGTTAGGCCAAACTAGTGGAGCTGTTGGTGTATTTCAGTGTGCTGTGCTGGTGCAAAGTTAGTAAATGAACTAGTAATTAAGTACATTTATGTCTGTTTAAAAAAAGAAACGTTTTGAGTGAATTCAGCCCTTTTTCTGTATCGGTATCGGTCAACACTAAAGCTCAGATATCGGAAATGAAAAAAGTGGAACGGTATATCCATCAGTATCATTTAATGTTAGTTCTTTTTCCATATGCAGGTTCAGTTCCACCTGATGCTGTACATCCAGATGCAGCTGTGTGAGCGCTCACTAAAGGACTGGATCTTTGAAAGGAACTCCAGGCCACAAGAGGAACACATCCCAAGATGTAAATATTGTTACATTCTTTGCAATCCACCAAAAACTCACTTTCCTCATATTTATACAACTTGAAATGAGTTCTCTACTTTGAACAATTTCCAGATTGCTATTTGGGAAATAAAATATTTTTGCTTCAATTCAGTGGCACTCTAGCATAAAAATGGTCTAATTATCCGTCTTCTGCTTGTGTCTGCAGCTCCTTTTGACTGTGTTGATGCTGAACTCACACTGAACCTGCTGAGGAACATTCTTCAAGGGGTCGAATACATTCACTCCAGAGGAATAATGCACCGGGACTTGAAGGTATTTTATTTCTCATCTTATTCAGTTAGGTTTCTGCAGCTTCAGTTGTTTTTCAAAAGCAAATCTGGAAATTGTCCGCAAATGTGTGGACATATTTTTTAAATTTCTCCACATTTTGTCACACTACAGCCACAGATTTTAAATGAAGTACTTTTTTAATGCAAAGGTATGAGATAGACCAACACAAAGCTTTGCACAGTTGTGAGGTGGAAGGAGAGTGATGCTTGTTTTATGGACCTCCTTTATAGAAAATACTGAGTAGCGTTAGGATTTCTCTACAGCTCCTCTATTAGTCAATACTCTGTTGAACGACCTTTTGCAATTGTTTATTGATTTTGATTTAATTTTATTGATTCTTTCCAGACATGTCACAACCATTGCCTTGAGCATATCCACATTAATACTGGTATGAATCTATGCATCTGTATGTATGCATACATACCTGCATACTCATGTACACACACACACACACGCAGTTGAAAATATGTAAAAGAAAAAGAAAAAATAAATCCTTGTAAGTAAATTTATATCTATCAGTACATCCACTTTAACGGATTGCAGACCCAAATAAATCACTAAAGTTTGTACATAGCCAATGTGAACACATCTATCCACACATGCATACCCACCTGCATACACACACCCAACATTATACAAAAATCCCATTTAACATGTCTGAAAAGTAACCGTTTAGTTACAGTTACATTTCTTGTGGGGTGCAGAGATTGTGACATTATCAGAATTAACTTCGATCTGTCCTGTTGACACATTCTCCCACCTGAGCTGTGAATCTCTGCAGCTCATCCAGAGGTACCAGTAGGCTCTTGACTGACTCTAAGTCTGACTCATTCCTGTTGTGGCTGATGCGTCGCTCAGAGCTCTGTGAGACGTTTAGTTTTGAATAGATATACACCTAACTTAACACACATCACTGCTGCCACCAACTGTTTTGGAGAGGAACTGCTTGTTCTGATAGAGTGAGTTACCTCCCCAGGAGAACAACCGTTTACTTGCCAGTAGTACTCTCTGAAGTACTTTTTTTATTTTTTTTATGTTAATTCTGTGGCTTTAGAAGGTAAGTGGTTGCACTGGAGTCTTAATAGATGCATTAGGGTACAGGTCTGCAAACTGCGGCTGGTGAGCTGAAAGTAGCTCTTTGTAACATCCACAGTGGCCTCACACATTTGGCTAACACCAACATTTTTTTTTTAGTATAGAGGTAACAACTGTAATTTTTTTTAACAGTTTATCAGTATTTAATCAATTCCGCCTTGAACTTTCACAACAACATGACACAACTGTCAGTAATATTATTTATTTCTCATTATTACCTTGGAAACAGACATTTTTTTATGTTTTATATAATTTTCCACAACATTATCTTCCTGTAGAAGAATAATGCATCAGTCCTTTTTTGTAAATGTTTTGTTTTTCTTTGTCTTAAAGCCAACAAACAGAAACTAAATCAGGGTTCTTTAAGAACGACCACACATTTTCTATGATTGATATTGATATTCTATAAATTCTCTGAAAGTTTGCCTTTCAGAGAAGGTTATGTAACATCTTTTGGCTCTAAGTAGCTTTTGTTTCTCTGAGGGGAAAAATGGCTCTTTAGTTTGTAAAGGCTGCAGACCCCTGTGTTCAATAGAAACACACCTCAGTGTTTAGATATTTTATGTAAAAAAAAAAAATCTTGTAGCTCAGGTTCATGCACATTGCTCTGCCGCCTCTTCACTCTCAAACAAAAGGTTTTGGGTCTCCCGTTGGTTGAAGACAAAGTTGTGCAAGTTTTCAGGGAGAACTTTTCTCAGCTCCTCCGTTCTTCCTCTGATGTGTTTCAGATAAATATTACTTTTGCAAATATCTCGAAGCATCTTTGGCTGCTGGGTTAGTCGGATCAGTTGCTCTCTCTGTTTAAAGACGCGTGGCTGAGTTAAGGTGGAGGGTAAGCGGGCGTCGTGGCTCCAGACTGTGAGCAGGGCGCTCAGGGTGAGGAGTTTGATCAGCAGCCGTCCTTCATGATAGTCGTGTGGTTCAGGAACAGGAACAGACAGCTCTCCCCTGCTGCGCTCAGCTTGTTGACCATCTCCATATCTCAGCAGCAGGTCCACCAGCTGCTCGTTCCCCAGGCTGCGCTTGGTGGAATGGCGACATGCCGGCCTCGTTTACAGTGTTTGGCTTTGTTCCAGCAGCTCAGAGACGCAGCTCACGTCTTCATCCAGGACTTTGGTTGTTTTTGTCATCACTGCAACTGCAGCGAGGTGCAGAGGAGTGTTCCCAGAGTGATGCATCCTCTGAAAAACAAAGTTTCATTCAGTAGATATTTGAAAACAGCATTCTTTAAAGGGGGGATATAGTGTAAAATTAACCTTTTTGAGCCTTACGTCATGTCACAATGTGATTCCCTTGTTAAAACATATCTGGACTGTTGCTTTGATTCTTTTCTGCATGTTTAAGGAATCCCTTAATCTCCCATGGGAACCACTCAAGGGTGCCTAAATGTTTGCTTTCACAAAGCTCCTCCTCTGAGCTGCAGTCTCTAGCTGAGCTTCACCCCCACCACCTCCAATCAGCTGCTCCAGACTAACAGCAGCAGCAATTAGCAAACACCTGATGGAACTTCACATATGCTGAGTTTATCGTCCCAACTACTTCTCGGTCCAGCCCTCACAGAAAGACTTGTAAAAGGCATATTGAGAAGTACTGCTATGATGATGTGCTGAAGGTGTTGTAAAAGAGCAGGAGCTTCTTAAAGGGACAGAGGCCAACTAGGGGGTGGATGGTATGGCTGAAAAACATATCACGATATAACTTTAATATCAGTTGATATTGATAGTTATTGATTAGTCTTTTGGTATGAATATCTGAAATGCTGCCACACTAGGGACGTGACCTTCCTGTCTTATCCAGTTTTCACTCCACACCCTTGTTTATTATTTTTAAGCAGCTATGCAGCACGGCACCCGAAACTGCTGCTCCAGCAAGTAATTCAAAAGGTTGTTGCTAGGTTACCAAAGAGTGAGTTAATCGGTGCCACCCACCTTGCTCATCTGGCTGTGAGAGGTCATGTGTGACATACACAGCATCGTAACTTGAGGCAACACAGTTACATGATTGTGCTGTAAAATGGCGCTATGTGTTTGGAATATACATAATTCTGCCCCTTTAAGACTTGTTTATAGGTGTGAGTTGAAATGTGAGTAAATGCCAACCATGTTGACGTGAGCCGTTGGCTGATTAAACTAGATGCTCCGTCCTGACGGAGGATTGATGGTGCCATGTGCAGAGGTGTCATTCCACTGCTGTCCACTGCGTTCATGTTGGCGCCGCAGCTGATCAGCAGCCGTGCAGCAGACAGCACTCTGTAACTCACTGACAGATGGAGAGGCGCCTGCTGACTCTGATCATCCATCTAGTAAGAAACAACAAATCGACATTGGCAAAATTCTATTTTAAAAATGTCATTGTTTATTTATTTTTTTATTTCATGTTCAGAACTTGCGTAGAACGTGTTAAACCTCACCTGCGTGTTGACGTCAGCTCCGTGCTCACAGAGCAGCCGTAAAAGGCTTGCAGGAAGGTTTTGTCCTGGTCGTCGTGGTGATGGGCCAGTTGATGAGGACCAAATGTAGCGACGTCCGACCCAGCTGGTCCCTGTGGAAAAGGCATCGTTGGTATCTGTGTTCCAAAACCAGACCAGTGCGCTCACTGTCTGGTCTTTGTGGTTTTGTTCGTTTTTCCTGGTTGCGCTCTCAGCAGGTAATGTAAAAATGTGGTAGAGTACAGCAGCTCTCAGGTTCTGGTCGCAACACGTCTGAACTTGTAAACCCGTATCTGGGATGTTTGTACGCACTCGACTTGAGCATCGGCTCCAGCTGACGGCAAACTGTGCAGGCTGTGGACTCTTCTGAACGTAGCAGACAGGTGGAGGGGAAGGATGGCAAAGCCCTAACGCAACAAGAGACAGCTGTGTGTGAGCCACTTTTGTTTTATTTTCAAGCATTAAACATGAAGTTCCAGCATTTCTGCTAGCATTTAGCCTTTTTAAGGTGCTACTTGTTAATTTAAGTTTAAAATTGTTTCTCCTGATGAACCGTCCTGCACCTCTATCTGACTGTTGCTCCCATACTTCTTTACCATGTCTTCCATTCCTCTGACATCTTCATCCAGAACAGCAGTGTAGAATTCATTTCTGTAAATCTTAACTTTATCTCTCTTATCTCTGCTTTGGTCCTGGCCCATGGTGGAGGATTGCAGACTGACTGCTTCGAGAGTCTTCTTTAAGACTAACATTGGTTTGATTCTAGTTACTCTGGTTTTTCATAGTAAAGAGTAAATCTAAAAAGAAATGTCAACATCATCAACTTCCTCCTCCCTGTGTTTGGTACGGAGCCATTCTGACCTAACTTTGCCGTTGCGGCCCAGTCCCATCTGATAACTCTGGATGCGTTCGGGGCCTGTTATGGGGGCTGTTGACTCCCACCGGAGGAGTCTCCTCATGTTGTTGCAGTGTTTCTGATGATTGTGCTTTTTATAGTTACTGCTTGACAAAGACTTTCAATATTGCTTTTTCCTTTTTTTTTTTTCCAAAATAAATTGGTGGACGAACTCCTTTTTTTTTGGTTTTATTTCAACATTTTCATGAATTTTAATGTCATAAAAATTGAGGCTGGAACTACCCGTTATTTTACTATTTGCATACTCTGACGATTAATTGGATTATACAGTTATAGAAGTATATTTTTATAAGATTCAAATAAACAAATAATTCATTTATTAAATAAGAAAATGAACATTGAACTGCCTTTTTCTCTTTGGAAAACTGAATCCTACATGTGGACACGTTATGCAAACTCAGCAGATGATGTGTTAGCAGCAGCATAGTTAAAAAATGTTTTCCCTGAAACTTTGGATTTCTCCACTTTTACAACTGACCACATGGTAAACTAATCCTAATAACTTTTCCTTCTTTTGGTTTTTCCAGCCCAGGAACATTTTCCTCCACGGTCATGAATGCCATGTTCGGATCGGAGACTTTGGGTTGGCATGCAGGGATATGATAGTAGATGACCATAAAAGAACAATTTCTCCTGGTGAAGGTAAATTATTAAACTCTCGTCTTATTACATTCTCACAACATACCAGTAGATGGCGCCATTTCCTCTGAATAGTTCTTTGTGTTGTCAGGTTCCACCCATACATCAGGTGTCGGCACGTTTGTATACGCTGCACCAGAACAACTGAAAGGCTCTCATTATGATTCAAAGGTAATTAAAACTGTTACAGTTTTGTGTTGGGACTAGATAGTTTATGAATGGATGATGTTTTAGATCAAACACATTCTTCTCTGCACATTTTGTTTTTTGAGCACTAAGAGTTTAAATGTCTCTCTTGCAGTCAGACATGTACAGCATTGGGGTTTTGGCTCTGGAGCTGTTCCATCCGTTTGGGACAGAGATGGAGCGGGTCCGGACCCTCGGGGACCTGAGAGAAGGGACAATTCCAGATTCCTTCTGCCACAGATGGCCAGTTCTGACTAAATACATCGTAAAGCTGACGAGCAAAGACCCCAGCCTTCGACCAGCAGCCAGCCAGCTGCTAGAGAGTCAACTGTTCCACAATAAAGACATGGTAGTACGGGATAAATATCTGACTAATACCGTTCATTTAATTCTTCAGAAATCTTGGAAGTATGCAGATATATTTTAGGATTACAGTGCATATGCATACAGCACATGTGTTTAGTTTGAAGTAGGTTTGGGCCAGATTCAGATATTAAGGCATAGTAGAGTTTACAAAGTTACAAAATGGCGTACATGTGCCATTGTCCAATTCATTTAAAATGCTTCAAATGAGGCACCAGAGAAAGTTCTGGACTGATCAGTGATGTTCAGTAATTAGTAACGTGAGGTTCAGAAACGAGCTGATTCTTTTGAACGGCTCTTTACCCTGAACGATAGGACTCTGCACACATCGCAGTGCCTAAGATTCTATTTCATTTAAAATTACATTCATTTAATCGGCAAATAAATAAAATCCAGTGAGTTTTTTTTGTTTTAACTTAATACATATAATTGAATTTCTTATGTGAACTTCATCCACAAAACCAATTAATATAAAACTGTATTAGGGATAAATGGATTTATTAGAAAAATGTACCTTTTCAAAAATGAATCCTTTGAATGGCACTTTGAAGTAAACAGATCCTGAAGATTTGGTTCCTTTCAAAGAGTCCCATCACTAATTAACATTCAGCTGCAGGCCCTACTAAGCTTTACTAGCGTTTATGCCCCAACTCTGTATCACTAAGAGATGTGTTGCCTTATGTACAGAATGCTCCAGCATCACCTTCCTACACTTTCAGCATTGAAGCCTGCACAGTTTAGTCACCACACAAGCCAGGCTGCCAAAAATATGGAAAAATTCTGTAGCTCTCACATGCCATGTATAGTGTACGTTTGCCTCTTCAATAGCATTTACACAACTACTACTCTAATATCACAGCAATGGCCAAATATTGACATTACTTAATCAAGTTCAAATGTTTGGTCTGTCCTAATCATGACCCACTCTCCTCTGAGTCTCCTGTGCTTGAAACCGAAAGTAAAACTGTCATCATGACCTACTTTCCAGTATCACTGCTGGCCCAACCCTAGTTTCAGGTTCTCAACTGTGAGGCAAAAAAGTGCCATCTTTTTTGGATCAATAGTGCTTTGTTCCACTTGAAGCTAAGGCGCCCATAATAACTTCTAACTAGTTGTAATATTTATTTTCTTCTTTTTCAGGTCATCCACGGTTTACAGAAAAGAGTGGAAGAGCAGGAGGAGGAGATCATGCAGCTGAGGAGGCAGATCAGTCAGCTTCAGAACTCAAAAGTCACCGTTAGCTTCACTGAACTGGACAAAACCTGAGCCTAAAAAACATCAACAGATTGTCTTAACTTAATTTATTGAGCCCCTAATTTACTTGGTTTGACTTGATACAAATGCCTGCATGTGTGAACATTTAAGTGTCTTGTACTAGAGATGGTAGTGTTCTTTTTCTATTTTTTTTAAACATTTGTTTTATCCAGCTGCTAAATAAACCATCTCAGGTATTTAAAAAACACTGTGATAATTAATTTGATTTTAGTGCCTATGCAAAATGTCTTTCTCAACCCATTCACAGGATAGTGTCAATGTTACGGAGCTTCGTACAATGTAAAAGTACTTTGATTTTTTTTTTTCTTACATCTTCTTATGCTCTTATCGCTAGTTTATTGAATCTCAGTTTTTAAAATATGATTTTGTACAGGCTACATGTAATGCGATTTGCTCTGAACACAAAAGTTCATATAATTTCATCGTAGTTGTGCTGAAATATTCGTGTTTGTAGTGCTTGCTAGATTGTCACTGTAGTGCAAAAGGCACAATAAGGTCAGAGTTAAGAACATGCGTCGGATATTTCCGAAACACGTTCTTCACGGATATGTGTCGGATGGACCTATCACAGACGTCGTTTCATGGCAGGTACCCGGATGTAGCCGTGGGGCAATTAGCTACGTCATTGTTCACCGGCGGACACCCGCTGGAAATAAGAAATGGATTTAAAACCGCTATTAAGGTGTTCATAACAGACTCCAGGTGAGTGCTGATTTGTTTTTACGGTCTAATGTTAGAACTGGTGAATAACAGAGGTACATTAGTTGGCCCAAACCGCTGGAATTCGCTGTAGTAGCCCAACACCGGTTCTCTGTCATGTCGGAGAGCAACGCAGTAAACGCACACAGCCACCGGTGTGGAGCCCATTCTTCAATAATCCTACTAGACAACCCGTTTGTAATCTCCACACGGATGAACGTTGGTACAATTTAAAACTATGCCCGCTAAGGTCTCGTTAATATGCTACTTCTTAGCCACGGGACTCATCACGGTGTCGGCTAGCATCAACTAAGACTGCTAGTTAGCTTGCTACGTTAGCCGCATTAGCCGGAATTGTGCCGCTGCTATCGTTTCTATCCTTCGCCTCCTTTATAATGACGGGCTTGGTGACAGGTTAGTCATCACAACTCAGCCTTTTTCCAATATTCGCAAAAAAAAATGTGCACACTTCTCTGGACCCCTCCTCTTACGTGAGCTGAGCGTTACTGCGTGTTCTCTTTCGGTTTTAAAGGCGCTGCGTGTTAAGGCCTTGCTACCGTCTGTTAGCCAATGTAAGTCTGTCTGTTGGAGCAGGTGGGAGGGAACAGCTGCAGTTTAACGTGCTTCTAACGAGGAAATGTTCCCGTCTGGGTTGTGTAACTTCCAGAGGCAGTTGGGAACCTTTGCGCCCGTAATAAGTTTCAAATGTAATACATTTTAACAGGTGATATTTACTTTGTTTTCTTGATACGCCAAATCTTTAGATATTTTTTACAGACGCGTAAAACAAATTTAGACTTTAAATACAGCTACTTTGCTCATTTTTCAACATTGTGAAATAATCATACATAATTTAGTTTTGAAGGGGAAAAAATAGCAAGTACTATGTAAGCGACAAACTGATCCGGTAAATTACAGTGATTTTTCTTTTTTCCTGTGATGCCAAGTTCAAGTCTTGAATTGTCTGAAACATTTTCTTTAATCCAAAGTTTTGATTCACCATATGCTGAATAAATATTGTCTTCAGTGAATCGATACAAATGATCACAGCAAAAATCTCAATTTTAAACAATCTTACTGCTTTTTTTTTTTTTTAAACAAAGTAGCAACTCATTTTGTCCCACTACTAAAATGTTGAATTAAAGTTATCTTTACCACGTACAGTGATTTTCATATGTAGTCTTAAACAGTGTTAGTGATGCACTTATCAGTCAGCCATAGATGAGAATCATTAGGGTTGGCAGGTCAAAGACTGACAAATCATTTACTCCTCATATTCACTAAATGTGTCAAAATTGAGAAGTCCGGCTTTGTTTGGGTTAAAATAAACAACAACCAAGAGTGTTTCATTTGAAGCTTTTTTTTTTTGTGCTCTTCCAGTCTGTTTTTGGATTCGTATTCAACTGAATTTAAATTCTAAGAACAGTATGACTGAAAACACAGAAGTTTTGAAGCTGTAACTTCTTAAAAAGTTTGCCATGTCTTTATTGTAATTGGCCAAAGCTTAGTCCATCCATCCATTTTCTCACATGTTCGTCCCTAGTGGGTCGTGAGCGGTGCTGTTGCCTACAGTGCCTAATCCTGCACACTGATTTCCTTAGTAACAGACCACAAAATGTCAGGAGAGCTGCCATGTCTTCTCCAAATTCATCTCCAATACAGACACACCATATCTGTCTTTAGTAGGGGTGGTTGTTATGGACTTGAAGTTTTACCACAATATTTTGTGGTATTATTGTGATGGCAATAAAAATGACATTAAGAGCTTTTTCTTACTATGTTTTAGGTAACTGTGTGGCTGTGACTGCTTGGCACAGCAGCACAAACACAAATACTTCTCCTGAAAACATTCCCTCTGGTAACTGGTCTCTTTAGGAAAAGTGATTTGTATCACTACACCACACACAGTACCTGCATCTAATCATATTTTCAGATTCATTGAATGAACAATGTAAAAAAAAAACAAAAAAAAACAGCATAACTTGTAATCCAAACAGTATGGACGGCTTTGGAGGGCGGGTGGTTAAACAACTTTAAGTGGAATTCATCATGACAACAATAAATTATAATTATTATAAGAAATGAATCCTAATAAATGCCCGCCGCTAGCCATTAGCGCCCGCTGGTAGTTCCAAACCAAAGGAAGTTTTACCAGAAGTCCTTCTACCGTTCCTGACGTCCCTTTTGTCCCAAAACAGCTGCAAGCTTAGATGTACAGCTTTATGTTTTTCACAGAAAATTAAGTCCTATCATTGGCTTAATGTCAAATAGTTTTGTTATTGATACCTTTAGTCTTGCTGTTGCTTCTTTCTAAAACTATAGATTAAAGCTGTTTTCTTGTCTTGTCTGCAGCTTTTAAAGTTGTATGATTCTGTGTCTGTCTCTATGCAGCTATGAACAATGACCATAGTTGACAGATTGTCAGAAAAATCTGACCACGAGTCAGTTGGATTTAACCGATCCTTCACCAGTGGAGACGTGGGGATGGACGGCAGTTGTTCCAGCAGCTGGGCAGTGGGTCCCAGCATGCCCGGCGACTCTCCCAGGCTCAAGCCTTCAGGAGGCTGCCTGGGTCCGACCCCCGGTGCTGCCGTCTATAACGGCACACCCGCCTCTGTGGACCGCCCCAAGGACCAAGGTACACCCCAATCAGCTTTAGCTAATAGTTTGTTTCCTACTCTAGTGAAAAATGGTGATTTACCGTGTTGACTTACACAAATATACAAGACGCACTTCAGAATATATATGCTGGTATTTCTACAAAACAAAGTAAAATTGGTTGTGTAATAAATTGGTTGTATTATGACTTGTGAATAATTACAAAGCTGCACTCTAATGGTTTTCTCATGTGTGACACGTTGCTCCATGTGGGCGTTTTGTTCTCCTTCAGCTCTTTCATTCATCCAGTTACATAACAGCTAGTTTAAAAACAGGAGCACAATCAATCAACTTAAGCCTGCGATGCGGTCGCCGGGTTGAGCTAAAATTAGAAACAAAAGGAACTTTCTGCACTGATTGTGATTGTAGCTCTTGTCATGTTTGCCCAGTGATGAGCAGTGAAGATGGCATAGAGCTGCCTCAGAAGGTCCTGTTTCCTCCAGAGCGGCTCAGCCTGAAGTGGATCCAGGTTCACCGCATTGGTGCCGGCCTGCAGAACATGGGGAACACATGCTTCCTCAACTCAGCCCTGCAGTGCCTCACCTACACTCCACCGTTAGCCAACTTCATGCTTTCAAGGGAGCACTCCAAAACCTGTAGGCTCAGTCTTTTGGTGTTTTTATTGCACCTAAAAATAATCAGTTATTCTAGTTTTCTTGAAGCTTTTTAATGTAGTTTTATGTATTAATCTTTCTCTTTTAGGTCATGAGCCTGGATTCTGCATGATGTGCACCATGCAAAACCACATCATTCAGGTCTTTGCTAACTCTGGGAATGTCATTAAGCCCATCGGTGTCCTCAATGAGCTTAAAAGTAAGTAGATGGTGTTGGTGCTGAAACTACTGTCACCTCATTTCATTTATGGAGGGAAATCTTCTGATTGTGATAGAATTGGCAGACAGAAAAATCCCCAACTTTTTTCTTATATTTTCAAGCCAAGTTATTAGTGGAGCACATTTCAGTAAGGTGATAAAAACATAATACAGAAACCAATTATGAAACGAGCAACTATGGAACAGTCCTGTGTTTAATCAGCCAGATATTTCCTTGCATTTTGATGGTTTTGTTATGAATGTCCTCTTCCCCCTTCAAAAGGAATTGCAAAGCACTTCCGCTACGGAAGCCAGGAGGATGCTCATGAGTTCCTGCGGTACACAGTGGACGCTATGCAAAAGTCCTGCTTACCTGGAACCAAGTGAGTGTGATTAAACTTGTGGCTAATTACAGCATTTTTTAAAGGGTGCAGAGGACCACAGAGTTCTGTTTAATTAAGGACCTCTATCAAGTCTGTGTTTTTGGCCAGAGACACCATTCATACATTTTCTTTCACTACTAATGGAAAAATCTTAAATGTAATTACAATTGCAGTTGAGGTGCTGAGTTCAGATGGACACTTGTACATTTTCCAGTCAGACTGAATCTGTTCCTCAGACTTGACTGATTTAGAAAAAGCTAAATAAATCAGAGGTGCACTAATACTTACGTGTAAAAACTGATCTTATCTACATTTAAATAGCCACAAATCTATTGCATTTGGGCAATTTCTTTTTGTACTACAAGGAAAATGTAAACTTAGGACACTTTATTAGTGGTTTAAGTTATTTTGTTAGTCATCAATAAACCACAAACCTTTTGATTTTGTAAAAATAAATGCTTATGTGCTCTTTAGTTTTGGTAAGAGGCTCAAAACAAATATATAGTCTCTAACCTGTTCAAGTTAAGATGTAAAAAATTAAAGACTTAAAAAACTGTTTTATTTTTTATTTTTATTTAGTCGTTTGGATAGAAATACTCTTAGCTTTTCATTTTTATCTGAGAGCAAACTTCATGTGCTGTTGAAACAAGTTTGTTTCATGGGTATTGGTCAGTGTTTTCCAGTAAAGTAAGATTGGATCCTTCAAAGTGTATAACCTTACAGGGGGGGGAAAAAGTATTTAATCAGTCACCAATTGTGCAAGTTCTCCCACTTAAAAAGATGATAGAGGCCTGCAACTGACATCATAGGTAGACATCAACTATGAGAGACGACATGAGAAAAGAAAATTCAGAAAATCACATTGTCTGATTTTTAAAGAATTTATTTGAAAATAAGGGTGGAAAATAAGTATTTGGTCAATAACAAAAGTTCATCTCAATACTTTGTAATATATCCTTTGTTGGC